>CM076572.1:545815276-545981833 GCA_034641835.2 Pinus albicaulis
TGACGGGTTATTATGACGGAATGATACTTGAAACGTGTGGCGTTCTGACATGGATGACACGTTAGACGCTACCCCCCCAGTTGCAATGTGGTCTCCGCATCGCAACAGGTGGATTTGTTCTCTGCGTTATTGTAATTTATTTTTATCGGGAATCCTATCCTATTTCTCATCTCGGGTGCAAGAGAGTTGTTGAGTCGATCTATTTCTATTCTACCCTACTGACTTCTCTCGGTTGTGAGAGTTATTTGAAAAATAAATGATGAAACTTACTTGTGATAAGGCTTCAGGTGTGTGCCATTCACCCATCCTTGAAATACTTGGCTTCAGGCGTGCGCCATTCACCTAATTGAACCGCACCTGAATCTTTAATTTCAATGACATGGTATGGTCCCATCCAGTGCATTCTGAGTTTTCCCGGGAACTTTTTAAATTTTCTGTCATACAACAGAACTTTCCCTCCGATAGTGAACATATTATGCTTGATGTGACGGTCATGCCAAGCCTTCTGTCTTTCCTTCTGAACCGTCTCATGGAATTACGCTAGGAATCTCTCTTCTTCAAGCTCTTGTAGCTCATGGAGACGTTTAGTGATTGAGTCTTCCTCTGTTAGATGTATTGTTGAAGCAATTAATAAACTTGGTATGATAAATACAGTAGGTACCACCGCCTCTTTCTCGTACACCAGCTGGAAAGGAGTCTGATTGTGCAACCTTTTTATAGTTGTCCTGTATGCCCATAATGTTGCTGGTATCCACTCATCCTAGTCATCCCGATTGGCATTGCATATCTTGGTTAGTCCTTTTTCTAAGATCTTATTGAATGCTTCAATGGTTCCAGTTGCTTGAGGGTGGTATGGGCTACTCTTATGATGTTGCACCATAAAATTATCTAACAGAGACTTGATTGTTGTATTGATGAAGTGTGTACCTTGATCACTGGTTAGGATTATGGGGCAGCCAAATCTGCTAATGATATTTTCAAAAATGAACCTGGCTCATAATTCTACAAAAACTATGATCAAATGTTGTGTATGCAATCAAGTTGGACATATACCCTCTAAATGTCCTCTAAGAAGATATAGTTCATCACCTCACAAAAGATACCAAACAAAAGGATGCCTCCAGTGGATAAAGAAGGTGAATAAATGTGACTTGGCTCTAACTGCTCAAGACCTGAAAAGCCAAAGGTATTTGGATAGTGGCTGCTCAAAACACATGACTGGAGACAGAAGCAAGTTTATAACTCTTGATGAAAAGAAATCTGGCAATGTCACTTTTGGCAATGACAAATCAGGTAAGATCAAGGGAAAAGGCTCAGTCAGCATAGACAATCGCAGAGGAAAGGCCCAAGATGTACTATTTGTAGATGGGCTGAAAGCAAATTTACTGAGTGTCAGTCAGATGTGTGACAAAGGTTGCGAAGTTCTATTTAGAGCACAAGACTGTGAAGTCAGATCAAGCACCACCGGTAAGACTCTGCTCAAAGGTGTTCGAACAGAGAGCAATGTTTACATTGTGAAAGAGGAAGATGAAGCATGCCATCTTAGCAAACTTGAGGAGTCATGGTTATGGCATAGGAGATTGGGACATCTCAACTTCAATCATATCATCAGACTGAGTAAAAAGAAAGCAGTCAGAGACATGCCAGAAATAAAGAGGCCTTCTAATACCATATGCAAATCTTGTCAATTGGGTAAACAGACCCGCACATCCTTTAAGGCCAAAGAGGAGTTGTCAACAAGAAGACCACTCCAGCTTGTGCACATGGATCTGTGTGGACCTGCAAGAACTAAAACACCAAGTGGAGAATCCTACTTCATGCCGATAATAGATGATTTCTCCAGAATGACATGGGTTGCTTTTCTCAAGAACAAATCGGAAGCTCTGGACAAATTCAAAATATTTAAAGCATTAGCAGAAAATCAGATAGGGTGCAAGCTAAAATGCATCAGATCGGACAGAGGAGGTGAATTCACAGATTATGACTTTGCAGATCTATGTAATGAATATGGCATAAAACAACAATTTACTATTGCAGGAACACCTCAGCAGAATGGAGTTGCAGAAAGACAAAACAACTCTGTTCAACAAATTGCCAGAGCCATGATGCAAGAGAATAATATTGCTCAAACCTTCTGGGCAGAAGTAGTGCACACAACAGTACATATCCTTAATAAAGCTCACTTAAGGCCAAGCAGTGACAAGACTCCCTATGAACTGTGGCATGGAAAGCCAGCTTCAATCAAACATTTCAGAATATTTGGAAGCAAATGTTACATAAAGAATAATGATGAAAATCTTGGAAAATTTGATGCAAGAGCAAATGAAGGGATCTTTCTAGGATATTCTTCCAAAAGTAAAGGGTACAGGTGCTACAACAAGACTCTTCGGAAAATAGTAGAAAGTATTGATGTGAGATTTGATGAAGAACTTCCAAAAAATACACAAAATACAAACTGTTGCAGTCCATCAGAAAACCATGAAGAAGAAATCCAAAATGATGAGGAAACAAGCAAGACAACAAAAGATATAGCGCTGATTTTTAAAGCTCCCTCAAGATATACTCAGAAGAACCATCCTGAAGATCATATCATTGGAGACAAGAGAGTAGGGGTCCAAACAAGAAGGCAGCTAACAGAACAAACTGAAGAGGTATACATAGCCATGTTGTCACAAATAGAGCCAAAGAAATTCGAAGAAGCCAGCAAGGACAAGTCTTGGGTAAAGGCAATGAATGAAGAATTGGACCAAATTGAAAAGAACAATACCTGGGAACTAGTTCCTAGACCAATTGAGAAAAATATCATTGGTTCAAAATGGGTATTCAAAAACAAAATGAATGAGCAAGGACAAGTAATCAGGAATAAAGCCAGACTGGTCTGCAAAGGACATTCACAAGTCGAAGGACTTGATTATGATGAAACATTTTCCCCTGTAGCCAGAATGGAAGCTATCAGAATGTTCCTGGCATTTTCATGCTACCGGAATTTCAAGGTATATCAAATGGATGTAAAATATGCATTTCTGAATGGAGACTTAGAAGAAGAAGTCTACATGGAACAACCAAAAGGCTTCTCATTGATAGACAAAGAAGATTATGTGTGCAGACTGAAGAAGGCCCTATATGGACTGAAACAGGCTCCTCGTGATTGGTACTCAAGACTGGATAAATATTTGCAAAAACAAGGCTTTAAGAGAGGTGGAGTAGACAACAATCTGTACATAAAATCCCATAAAAATGAACTCCTGATTGTTGTAGTATATGTTGATGAAATTATGTTTGGAAGCAACAGAGAAGAACTAGCAAAAGGGTTTGCTGATGAGATGAAAACAGAGTTTGAGATGTCTATGATTGGAGAGCTCAGTTTCTACTGAGGATTTCAAATTCAACAAAAGAACACAGGTACATTCATCTCACAGGAAAAATACTTGAAAGAAATGTTGAAAAATTTCAAAATGGAGGACTGCAAACCTGTGTCAACTCCCATGATCACGGGATGCAAGATGTGTGCTGATGATGGATCTGCTGATATAGATAAAAAACTCTACAGATCCATGATAGGAAGTCTATTGTATCTGACTGCATCAAGACCAGACATCATGCTAGCAGTAGGACTAGTGGCTAGATATCAAGCAGCACCTAAACAAAATCATCTTCTAGCAGTAAAAAGAATATTTAGATATCTACAAGGAACAACAGTGTATGGGATTTGGTATCCTAAAAGAAAAAGCTTCACTTTGATAGCATACACAGATGCAGATTGGGCCAGCTGTGTGGATGACAGGAAGAGTAAAAGTGGAGGTGCATTCTATCTAGGAGAAAGTCTGGTGGCATGGTTAAGCAAGAAACAAACATCTATCTCCCTGTCTACAGCTGAAGCAGAATATATAGCAGCAGCAACATGTGTACACAAGTCATGTGGATGAAGCATACTCTTCAAGACATGAAGGTAAGCATTAATGAACCTATCTCAATCAAATGTGATAATACAAGTGCTATAAGTATATCAAAAAATCCTGTGCTTCACTCAAAAACTAAGCATATCCCAATCAAGTATCATTTTCTCCAAGAACAAGTGGCTCAGAAGATAGTAAAGCTGGAGTATGTGCCAACAAAAGAACAGACAACTGATATATTTACCAAACCTCTTGCTAGAGAACCATTTGAATATTTGAGAGATAAACTAGGGGTAGTATCTGTAGATGCTACTCTCTGATATGAAGAGAAAGCACAGTTTCAGGGGGAGAACAGAAATGAAAATATCATTCCAAGGGGAGATCAGCCAGCAAGGAAAGCATGAAACAGGTCCTCAGGGTCAAAGGATTATGGAAAGAATACACCCAGCATACAGGATTCAATGAAAAGGCTAAAGGATCAGAATTTTAGATTTAATCCAAAATTAGGAGCAGCATGGTACAAAGTCAAAAGATCTCAGAGAGAGGAAATGCAGAAAGAAGAAAGGAAATGAGCAACCCTTTGCCATTGATGTCAAAGGGGGAGGATAGCAACAGAAGAAAGGGTCTTGTCTTAAAAGGAAAGCAGAGGAAGTGCATTGCCATCAATGCCAAAGGGGGAGACTGTTGGAAATGTTGTCATTGATGGCAAAGGAGATGGCTAAGAGAAGTCAAAGGAGCAGCAGAGGAGCTTCAGGAGCAAGGAGCAACATCAGTCAAGGAGCAGAGATATTTGATTTGAGAAAATGGTTCTGAGTGTGGGAACATATTATAGAAAGTATGAAAAAAGTGTTGAAAACTGTGTGTGAAGGGTCGTGGAAATGCCTTGCATAAAATAAGGAATTCGGTGTTGTTGAGTAATTGTAATAAGTTTTAATGCAAATGGTTTGATTTATAAACAATTCTGATGCGCTGAGGATATATATAAAATAAGGGTTAGTATAGATATATGAATATCTTCTGTTTCAAACTTAGATGTGTTGTATTGATCGAATAACTCTGAAATAAGGGCTCATTCGAGATTCTGCACATATATATTTGAAGGGCCGGAAGGATCGATGTCACAAAAGGAGAGGCGGAACCATAGTCAAATGCACAGTGTGAATGGAGCTATGCGTCGTAACAGATGAAAACGCAGCGGTGAAATGCGATGAATAGTTATATATATATATCGAAAGGAGCGAAGTATTAGAAGACGGAACCGAAGTATTAGTATTAGAGTGAAAGGCGGAAGAACCTGAGCGCAACGAAATAGGGCGTTGAGGGACAGAACCTTGGAAGCACGGAGTAATGGAACTGTGCGTTATATATATAGTAGGACTGTGTTGAAATGCCAGGGACCAAGGCCACTTATAAAGGAGTGGAACACATAAAAGAGCGGAACAAGGCGAGGACGGAACCTGGAGCGTGAGAGAAAGATGGAACCATGACCGAAGTGAACAGTGAACGTGGTTTGGAGTTGAAGGGTGGTTTTCATCGCACCACCTTCCGTCGGGCAAGCGGTTTTCTCCATTTGCGAGCGATTCCATAGATTGATCGACGCGTGTCCTCGACCGACATTGCAAAACCGCCTCCCACTGCCCACCATCGCGCGTTAACCATCGACCAAAGACGCGGAGCGATATTGACATAAGCCGTCGATTTGGAGGGAAGCAATCTGACGGTGGCTGTGTTTGGAAGGTGCGCGAAGGATAACCCAGGTACGGCGCGCCATCGCGCGTTATTGTTTGTGCAAGTAGCCCATGCGATATCCGTTGGATCGTCAACGCCGAGGCGACGCAATAACAGCCGTTGGATGGAGAGACCATTAGCGTTGGGGCCCATGCATATGTGTGTGTTGTTCAATTAAGGTTTTAAGTTAAATAAGGTTTGACGACAAAGTGGAAGTTTGTAAACATATTACATATCACCAAGGGTCTTAATATTTGACTGAATACAATACAACCTATATATGTAATGACAGTGCGCGTGGAGTAAGTGAGAGCAAAAACGGGATTATGACTTGATTGATATATATTACAATATCTGATATATTAAAGTGGAATGTGCACATAAGAATGGCCTGGAACTGATTATAAGTTTAATGCATATGGATGCATTTTGAAATGCCTAAGGTTTAAAAACAAAGTCGAGGGTTAACTCAGATATATATAGTCCCGTATGAAATATTGTAAAGATTGAAATATGAATGTGTATGGAAAAGGAAAAAGAAGAGGAGAGCGTGCAGAGATTAAATTTTGGTTAACAGAAAGATGTACAGCAAAGATATTCAAAACTGCAGTGAATAGGTGAATTGTGCAAATGACAGTAAACAAAAAGTATGCAGAATAATTTCCTAATAGTAGTAGAAAAAGACAAAATCCAGTAAATCCAAAGTTCAGAAGAAGAGGTGAGTGATATTGAAATGTGTAACCAAAAATGTAAATATTTTTGTTGTTTATATTGTTTGTGATGCAAAGGCAAGTATCCTAAGGAAAAGACAAAATCACACTGTAGCATTGAAATTTGTACATATTGTTGTAATTTTAAAAATAAGTTGGATAAAGGAATAAGAAGACAGAGGCCAAAGAGTCATGACTGTTCGCTCCAAATTCTTTATGAAATACAAACAGTCATGTGAGAAACTGTATATATAATATCACATTGATATGCACAAGAGAGGTTAGAGAGCACAAATATAGAGAAGGAAGAGTATAGAAGTGTAAGGCAGAGAAGATTAAGAAAAGAAGAGCAGAAATAGAAGCTACAAAACAGAGCTGATATCTGAGGTAAATCAGCAAACATTCAGTTTGAAAAATTGAGGAAGTTGGAGCTTCCCTATCAAGTTGTAGCTTGATAACTGTCAGTTGTAGCTGACTGAGGTTGGAGCCTCTTGTAGGTTGGTGCCTGCAGAAAATTGAAGGGAGTTGGTTCTTCCTTGCAAGGGTTAGCTTACAAAATTGAGGTAGGAGCCTCCTGTGGGTTGGTGCCTACAGAAAAAAAGTGGTGAGAGGGAGTTGGAGCTTGCCTTTGCATCACAACAATAATAATATGTGGTTTTCTCCCTTTATGGGTTTCCACTTATATCTGGTGTCTCTATGCATGATGTTTATCAGTTGATCTGATTTATATCATCTTCTTAATACCTTTTGCTCTCGTATTAAGTCTGTTGTTATATTATATTAATACTTGCTGGTCACATTCTAAGATCACTCACATATTAAGTTAGACATGAAATGAAGGTGAAAATAAGGTTTAATAAAAGTTTAAAAGATTATGAATGTGTTAAACTGATTCAACCCCCCCTCTCAGTTTAACTAAGAGTTCAACAATTGGTATCAGAGCAGGTTCCTTTGTACAAGTCTAACCAATGAAAGGAGATCCTAGGTTCCCAAGATGGCTAGTAAAGAAGGATTCTCAACCAATAAAGCCCATTTCCTCACTGGTGAAAATTATTAACACTACCGGGAAAATCAGAATGAGGACATACATAATGTCTCTAGGAATAGAAGTTTGGGCTGCTGTGGAATTAGGATATGCCCCAAAGGCAACTGACACAGAGAAAGAAACAAAACAAGACTTTGTGGCTAATGCAAAAGCCATGAATGCCATCTTGAATGGATTGTGTGAATCAGAGTTTATTAAAGTAATGCACAAAGACACTGCCAAAGAAATGTGGGATACTCTGGAGAACATCCATGAGGGAGACAAGAAAGTAAAGATTGCCAAACTTCAAGTCTATAGAGCCCAGTTTGAGAACTTAAAAATGAATGATGATGAAGACATTGACAGTTTCTTCCTAAAAGTTGCAGAAATTGTTAACAATATGAAAGCTCTTGGAGAAACCATGCCAAAAAGTATAATTGTGCAAAATATTCTAAGATCTCTTCCATCCAGGTTTAATCCCAAGGTGTCTACAATAGAAGAAACAGCTGATTGGGAGACCTTGACCATGAACCAGCTACTTGGAAATTTAACAGCATATGAGATGAGGCTCCCACAGAAGAAGCCAAGTGCGAGAGAGGCAGCCTTTAAAACAGAAAAGAAGAAAGAAGAAGAGGAAGATATATGCTCTTGCTCGGATAAAGAAAAGGAAAATTTGGTCAAGAAATTTGATAGAGGCTTAGGTAAATACAAAGGTAAACTTCCTTTCAAATGATTTAACTATGGAAGAGTGGGACACTATGCTGCTAAGTTTCCTCACAAGAAAGTAAAGAATCAGGCTCAAGGAACACAGAAAAATGCATAAAAAAACTGGCAGAAAGGAAATGAGTTCAGTAGAAAATCCTTCTATGCTCAACAAGACAGCAGTGCATCTAAAGACTCAGATGAACCTTCAAGTGAAGAAGGAACCTCTGAATTCTTATTGATGGCCAAGAAGAACTTGAAGGTCTCTTGCTAGAAGATGAAGAAGAAGAAGGTGAAGTCTATCTTGAGGGGGAGCTAAGGAGTGCTCTAGAAGAGATTGATAGACTCAAACTGAAATGCACAAAACAAAAGGACATTCTCCTCAAATATGTACGAGAAGAACAGAATTCAGAAGTCCTTAAGCAGCTAAAAATAGAGCTTGAAGAAGCCAAGAAGATAGAGGACATGTTACTTAAGCAAATCAAAGAAAAAACTCAAGAACAAGAAAATTTGGAAGAAGAAGTAGTATGTCTCAGGAAGAAATTAGAAAATGCTCAAAGGAAAGTGGTTATAAACTCTTATCAAACAACAAGCTCTAGTAAGTTGAATGAAATTCTGGTTGCTCAAAGATCCCCTATGATAAAGACTGGAATAGGCTATGAATGAGAATCAAGTAAAGGAAAAGAAAAGGTTGACAGAGAGATTATTTTTGTAAAAGCAAAGAAGAATGATGAAGCAACTCAAACAATTCCTACAAAAGAAGAAATCTGCAATAAGGAAGACAGAGATCAGAAGAAACCACTAGTAGCAAAGAATGTAATAAATACTAAGACCCCTGAATATGTAAAATTTGGAAACCATCAAAGGAGATTCTTCCCTCCAATGAAGAATGCCACCTGTTATGTCTGCCACAAGCTGGGACACATTGCTGCATATTGTCATGCAAGGAGGAGTAATTCAAACCGGCAAAAGATGCAAACATTGAAGAGACTGCCTCAAGCAAACAAATGGAAGAGACAACCTTACATCAGGTATGCAAATAGCTTCTATGGTTACTGCTTTTATTGTAAGGAATTTGGTCATAAAATCATTGAGTGTAGAAAGTATGGACAAAAATTATTGTTTAACACCTCAAGAAGGTTTATGAATCAAATAAATTATGTTCATACTCATAATTCTACAAAAATTATGATCAAATGTTGTGTATGCAATCAAGTTGGACATATACCTTCCAAATGTCCTCTAAGAAGATATAGTTCATCACCTCACAAAAGATACCAAACAAAAGGATGCCTCCAGTGGATAAAGAAGGTGAATAAATGTGACTTGGCTCTAACTGCTCAAGACCTGAAAAGCCAGTGGTATTTGGATAGTGGTTGCTCAAAACACATGACTGGAGACAGAAGCAAGTTTATAACTCTTGATGAAAATAAATCTGGCAATGTCACTTTTGGCAATGACAAATTAGGTAAGATCAAGGGAAAAGGCTCAGTCAGCATAGACAATGGAAGAGGAAAGGCCCAAGATGTACTATTTGTAGATGGGCTGAAAGAAAATTTACTGAGTGTCAGTCAGATGTGTGACAAAGGTTGCGAAGTTCTATTTAGAGCACAAGACTGTGAAGTCAGATCAAGCACCACCGGTAAGACTCTGCTCAAAGGTGTTCAAACAGAGAGCAATGTTTACATTGTGAAAGAGGAAGATGAAGCATGCCATCTTAGCAAACTTGAGGAGTCATGGTTATGGCATAGGAGATTGGGACATCTCAGCTTCGATCATATCATCAGACTGAGCAAAAAGAAAGCAGTCAGAGACATGCCAGAAATAAAAAGGCCTTCTAATACCATATTCAAATCTTGTCAATTGGGTAAACAGACCCGTACATCATTTAAGGCCAAAGATGAGTTATCAACAAGAAGACCTCTACAACTTGTGCACATGGACCTGTGCGGACCTGCAAGAACTAAAACGCCAAGTGGAGAATCATACTTCATGCTGATAATAGTTGATTTCTCCAGAATGACATGGGTTGCATTTCTCAAGAATAAATCGGAAGCTCTGGAAAAATTCAAAATATTCAAAGCTTTAGCAGAAAACCAGACAGGATGCAAACTGAAATGCATCAGATCAGACAGAGGAGGTGAATTCACAGATTATGACTTTGCTGACCTATGCAATGAACATGGCATAAAACAACAATTTACTATTGCAGGGACACCTCATCAGAATGGAGTAGCAGAAAGACAAAACAGACTGTTCAACAAATTGCCAGAGCCATGATTCTAGAGAATAATATTGCTCAAACCTTCTGGGCAGAAGCAGTGCACATAGCAGTACATATCCTTAATAAAGCTCACTTAAGGCCAAGCAGTGACAAGACTCCCTACGAACTGTGGCATGGAAAGCCAACTTCAATCAAACATTTCAGAATCTTTGGTAGCAAGTGTTACATAAATAATAATGATGAAAATCTTGGAAAATTTGATGCAAGAGCAGATGAAGGAATATTTCTAGGATATGCATCCAAAATCAAAGGGTACAGGTGCTACAACAAGACTCTTCGAAAAATAGTAGAAAGCATTTGATGTGAGATTTGATGAAGAACTTCCAAACAACACAAGGGATACAAACTGCTGGAGTCCATCAGACAACCATGAAGAAGAAAACCAAGATGATGAGGAAACAAGCAAGACAACAGAAGATACAGAGCTGAGTTCTAAAGCTCCCTCAAGATATACTCAGAAAAACCATCCTGAAGATCAGATCATTGGAGACAAGAGAGTAGGGGTCCAAACAAGAAGGCAGCTAATAGAACAAATTGAAGAGGTATACATAGCCATGTTGTCACAAATAGAGCCAAAGAAATTCGAAGAAGCCAGCAAGGACAAGTCTTGGGTAAAGGAAATGAATGAAGAATTGGACCAAATTGAGAAGAACAATACCTGGGAACTAGTTCCTAGACCAATTGAGAAAAATATCATTGGTTCAAAATGGGTATTCAAAAACAAAATGAATGAGCAAGGACAAGTAATCAGGAATAAAGCCAGATTTGTCTGCAAAGGATATTCACAAATCGAAGGACTTGATTACGATGAAACATTTTCCCCTGTAGCCAGAATGGAAGCCATCAGAATGTTTCTGGCCTTTGCATGCTACCAAAGCTTCAAAGTATATAAAATGGATGTAAAATCTTCATTTCTAAATGGAGACTTAGAAGAAGAAGTCTACATGGAACAACCAGAAGGCTTCTCATTAACAGACAAATAAGACTATGTATGCAGACTGAAAAAGGCTCTTTATGGACTGAAACAGGCTCCTCGAGCTTGGTACTCAAGACTAGATAAATATTTGCAAAAACAAGGATTTAAGAGAGGTGGAGTAGACAGCAATCTATACATAAAAGCCCATGAAAATGAACTCCTGATTGTTGCAGTATATGTGGATGACATTATGTTTGGAAGCAACAGAGAAGAACTAGCAAAAGGATTTGCTGATGAGATGAAAATAGAGTTTAAGATGTCTATGATTGGAGAGCTCAGTTTCTACTTAGGACTTCAAATTCAGCAAAAGAACACAGGTACATTCATCTCACAGGAAAAATACTTGAAAGAAATGTTGAAAAAGTTCAAAATGGAGGACTGCAAACCTGTGTCAACTCCCATGATCACGGGATGCAAGCTGTGTGCTGATGATGGATCTGCTGATATAGATCAAAAACTCTACAGATCCATGATAGGAAGTCTGTTGTATCTGACAGCATCAAGACCAGACATCATGCTAGCAATAGGACTAGTGGCTAGATATCAAGCAGCACCTAAACAAAACCATCTTCTGGCAGTCAAAAGAATATTTAGATATCTACAAGGAACAACACAGTATGGACTTTGGTATCCTAAAGGCAAAAGCTTCACTTTGACAGCATACACAGATGCAGATTGGGCCAGCTGTGTGGATGACAGGAAAAGCACAAGTGGAGGTGCTTTCTATCTAGGAGAAAGTCTGGTGGCATGGTTAAGAAAGAAACAAACATCTATCTCTCTGTCTACAGCAGAAGCAGAATATATAGCAGCAGCAACATGTTGTACACAAGTCATGTGGATGAAGCAGACTCTTCAAGACATGAAGGTAAGCATTAATGAACCTATCTCAATTAAATGTGATAATACAAGTGCTATAAGTATATCTAAAAATCTTGTGCTTCACTCAAAAACTAAGTATATCCCAATCAAGTATCATTTTCTCCGAGAACAAGTGGCTCAGAAGATAGTGAAGCTGGAGTATGTGTCAACAAAAGAACAACCAACAGATATATTTACCAAACCTCTTGCTAGAGAACCATTCGAATATTTGAGAGATAAACTAGGGGTAGTATATGTAGATGCTACTCTCTGATATAAAGAGAAAGCACAGTTTCAGGGGGAGAATAGAAATGAAAATATCATTTCAAGGGGAGATCAGCCAACAAGGGAAGCATGAATCAGGTCCTCAGGATCAAAGGATTATGGAAAGAATACATCCAACATAAAGGATTCAATAAAAAGGCTAAAGCGTCAGCATTTTAGATTTAATCCACAGTGTGGAGCAGCAGGGTATAAAGTCAGAAGATCTCAGAGAGAGGAAATGCACAAAATGTTGAAAAAGGATAAAAACACAGGATTAAAGGACAGAATCTACACTATGAGATGTGCAACCCCTTGCCATTGATGTCAAAGGGGGAGGAAGAGCAGGCAAAGTGTATGCAAATAGAAAAAGTGTATTTCCATCAATGCCAAAGGGGGAGACTATTGGAAATGTTGGCATTGATGGCAAAGGTGAAGATAAAAGCAACACCTAAACTATCCATAAGGAAAAACAGATAGAGAGGTAGCAGAGGCAGCATAAGAAACAGAGGAATTGAAGAAAAAGCAACAGAGGACTTAGAGACAGAGCAGTGGAGTTGAAAGGGCCTGAAGGAGTGTAATACAGAGGTTTATTTATGAATTAGTACTTAAAACAGGGGTTTGTTGATAAAATAAATCCATGTAAGTCTGCATGTAAATAGAAGAACTTGATCTCTGAGTTAAATTCAATCTTTGAACCATATGGTATGTAATGAGTTAAATATTGGATATGCTTTGAATCAGTTGGCATTCATTGTTTGAATTATGTTTGAAATTATCCCCAGTTTTGAACAGAGCACTCGTATTCGATTGAAATAATAAACAATTTCAAAAGATTTAAGGTGGCTTTTACAAAGGACTAATATTCAGTTATAGAGTGGACCTTGCATGGACTGTTACAATCATTGATCGAACATTGAATCCAGATCGAGGCGAAACAAGGTTTTGTTGAAACAGTTAGTAATACTCTTTCAAGAATTAGTAATAATTTGTCTGTCATATAAATGCGTTGTTGTGTTAATGGTTGGCGATGGTAGTGAAGTTATCCATAACATCAACGGAGAAAACAAACCAGAGGAATAATCAAAATTCGCGTGGAGATTCGTACGAAACCTTGTGTAAATAAGCGAAACTCAGAACGAGCGCTGTGAACAGTAACGGTGGTTTCTGGTATTCATCACACCACCCTTATACGGAGAGCGGTATTAGAGGAGTTGGGAGAGATTCCATAGATTGTTCGACGTGTGTCCCCGACCGACATTGCAAAACCACCTCCCACTGCGCGCCATCGCGCATTAACCATCGACCAAAGATGCGAAGCGATATTGACACAAGTCGTCAATCTGGAGGGAAGCGATCTGATGGTGGCTGTGTTCGGAAGGTGCGCGAAGGATAACCCAGGTACGGCACGCCATCGCGCATTATAGTTCACGCAAGTAGCCCGTGCAATATCCGTTGGATCGTCAAGGCCGAGGCGACGCGATAACAGCCGTTGGATGGAGAGACCATTAGCGTTGGGGCCCACGCATATGTGTGTGTTGTTCAATTAAGGGTTTAAGTTAAATAAGGTTCGACGGAAAAGTGGAAGTTCGTAAACATATTACATATCACCAAGGATCTTAATATTTGACTGAATACAATACATCTTGTATATGTAATGACCGTGTGCATGGAGTAAGTGAGAGAAAAAACGAGATTATGACTTGATTGATATATATTACAATATCTGATATATTAAAGTGGAATGTGTACATAAGAATGGTCTGGAACTGATTATAAGTTTAATGCATATGGATGCATTTTGAGATGCCTAAGGTTTAAAAATAAAGTCGAGGGTTAATTCAGATATATATAGTCCTGTATGAAATATTGTAAAGATTGAAATATGAATGTGTATGGAAAAGGAAAAAGAAGAGGAGAGCGTGCAGAGATGAAATTTCGGTTAACAGGAAGATGTACAGCAAAGGGATTCAAAAGTGCAGTAAACAGGTGAATTATGCATATGACAGTAAACAAAGAGTATGCAGAACATTTTCTTAACAGCAGTAGAAAAAGACAAAATCCAGTAAAGCCAAAGTTCAGAAGAAGAGCTGAGTGATATTGAAACGTGTGACTGAAAATGTAAATATTTTTGTTGTTTATATTGTTTGTGATGCAAAGGCAAGTATCCTAAGGAAAAGACAAAATCCCACTGTAGCATGGAAATTTGTACATATTGTTGTAATTTTAAAAATGAGTTGGATAAAGGAATAAGAAGACAGAAGCCAAAGAGTCATGACTATTCATTCCAAATTCTTTATGAAATAAAAACAGTCATGTGAGGAACTATATATATAATATCACATTGATATGCACAAGAGATGTTAGAGAGATAAAATATAGAGAAGGCAGAGTATAGAAGTGTAAGGTAGAGAAGATTAAGAAAAGGAGAGCAGAAAGAGAAGCTACAGAACAGAGCTGATATCTGAGGTAAATCAGCAAACATTAAGTTTGAAAAATTGAGGAAGTTGGAGCTTCCCTATCAAGTTGCAGCTTGATAGTTGTCAGTTTTAGCTGACTGAGGTTGGAGCCTCCTGTAGGTTGGTGCCTGCAGAAAATTGAAGGGAGTTGGTGCTTCCTTGCAAGTTGTAGCTTGCAGAATTGAGGTAGGAGCCTCCTGCAGGTTGGTGCCTACAGAAAACAGTGGTGAGAGGGAGTTGGAGCTTGCCTTTGCATCACAACAATAATAAGATGTGGTTTTCTCCCTTTATGGGTTTCCACTTATATCTGGTGTCTCTGTGCATGATGTTTATGTGTTGATATGATTTATATTATTTGCTTAATACCTGCTACTCTCATATTAAGTCTGCTATTATATTATATTAATACTTGCTACTCACATTCTAAGATTACTCACATATTAAGTTAGACATGAAATGAAGGTGTAAATAAGGTTTAATAAAATTTTAAAAGATTATGAATGTGTTAAGGCGATTCACCCCCTCTCGAAGTTTAACTAAGAGTTCAACGGTAAAATGGTGCCAATAGAAGGGTCTCTTCAAATGAATTCGTGGAGGCATTAAAGGCTATAAATATGATATGACTTGGAGTCATTTTAGCATCCATCTTTGTGCAATGCATACCTAAGAAGACAACTTGTTGAGCTCTGAAATAAGACGCAGCTACGAGGTCGAGTTAGCAAGGAGGAAGAGGTATGTTTTAGGGTCTGAGATCTTAATCAAGAGGTTGAGATTGCTATGTATCGGTGGCTTTTTTTTGGGTGAAAAATAGAGCCTAAAAATTTTTGTCTGAAGAGGTCGCAGCCTTGGTTGAGGAGCTGCAACCATAGGAGGATCAATGAAGGGAGTTGGAGCAGTTATGGAGGGTGGACAGTCCTCCCAAGAGCCTGTCGCAGCCATAGGAGGATCAACGAAGGGAGTTGGAGCAGTTGTGGAGGGTGGACAATCCTCCCAAGAACCTGTTGCAGCCCTATAGTGTATTGTTGAAAGGTTCCACAGTCCTCTTAGGGAGACAATCCCATGTTTTGGGTGCCGACTACCCTAAGGGAGCAACACTAAGGGCATCAACACTTGGAGGATACATCACAACAAGAGAAGCATATTTTTGGGCTTGTTTATGGATGGTTAGGGACTGTGGTTTGTGCCCTAACCAGCCCCAGAAATTGCATTATTATAGGAACCACAACAGTGGCGTTTTGGTATGTGTTGTGTCACGGTTTGGTGACCAGATTTCAATAATTTGACAAGCAGCATGTGGATGCCAATTGGAGAATCTTCCGTGGTGGTGAATATTTCTTCTTAGGAGCAGATTTTGTAGTGACGAGATTGGGATCCATAGGAATATTGGAGGGCAACGTGTTGGCTACCCAAAGTAGTCCTAGAAAAGCTATCTTGAAGGACGAAGAGCAGTTGCAAGTTGGGTGAAGGAAGGCGACGAAGAGCAACACTTTGACGGACAAAAGTTGTTCCTGGTCTGGAAAATTGGAGCTCAGGTGTTGGCCAGCCTAGAGAGCAGATTGGATCAACCCAAGTACAATCTACAGAAGGATGTGCAACAATGTTAGGGGGTAGCCCTCCTAGAGTCTCAATGTGTAGATGCCTTGATGAACTAAGACACTACTAGTGAGCAGTATGGAAGCGAAGGACTAGCAAGACGAGATACGACATTGTGTTTTTTAGTGTATCTTGTATACCATAGACTTTTGTATTATTTAGATTTGGTTTAATATAACAAAGATTGGTGATTGTACATTATTGTACAACTTTATTTAAAACTGTGTATATTGTGCATATGTGATTTACTACTTTATATTTTCCGTTGTACAAAGTAGTTTATGGTTGAGATTCTTGGTTTGGTAGCATCAGTGATTTAAGACTCTAACCTAGACCCAAGGTCATGTAAATTAAACATTGAACCCCATCCTTGTCTTCATTGTGGGAAGACAAAATCATCATTCAAAAACATTTTTGAAAAAAGGTTAAAACTAAAAGAATTCATTGTGGTTGGATAAATTTTTTGTAGTGACATTTAGAAGCCAAACAAGAAGGTTAAAAAGAAAATAGTTCATTGTTGTTGGGTAAATTCTTCGTAGTGACATTTAGAAGAAAATGTTTTGCATACTTTTTATTCTCAAGTTAAAATATTGGTGAAGACTTTGGTATGGATGTCACAGAAGTAAATGGTTTTTATCTAATTGTTATAGATGATAATTTTGGCCATGACTGGGGCCTATTTCCAAAAAAAATTCTAAACTGAGTTCATGACTCCCAAATTGCACTCCATTACACCTTAAGAGGGAGAGAAGCACAATTGAAAAGAGAGGTACTCTCTTACACATCAAGGAGAGGAGTGCATTGATGAAATGACAATAGTGAAGTGGTCAACCAAAACCACTAGATACATGGTATCAGGTGAGAAAATTTACCTACCAACCAAAACAATTAGATATAGTGATGAAAGAGCTATTAAAAAAAACAAGACTCCAAAGCTCAAACTTTGATCCATTTGACATGAATCTTCACGTTTTATTTGACAAAGGAGGAAATATCAATGAAGGCTACCAACTTCAAGTATCAACAACAATAACAACAATAGAGTTTCAAATACTACATAACTTATGGTTCAATTGAATCATACATAGGATGTTGATTGATACTATTTGTGTGCCATTTTCTCAAAGTAGTATTGTGCATTTTTTTTTGCTTAAATGGTTGTTAGAATTAACATTGTTTCTTGACATTTAAGTATGTTGTTAGGTATTAATTAGTTCCTCCAAGAATAGAGTTGCAAATATTTCATCCCTTCTGATTCAATTGAATCACACACAAGTTTTTTCTTGATACTATTTGTGTCTCATTTTCTCAAATAAATATTGTGGATATTTTGTTCGCCATAATGGTTATAGACCTAACATTGTTGAGATTTGGTTGGGTTGTCAAGAATTTTTAGGGAAGGGTCATAGTTGATGGTGAGTATATGTTTTTTCCTATTGTTTGGGTAAACTTATATTACACAATCATTTAATCTATCAACCTGGAGTCATAAATGATCTAGTGAGGCACTTGATGTAGTATATTTAGAGAAATTCACTTTAATCAAACCAACATCCATGCAATCTAATATATCTAGCACATAAGGTAAATGAAAATAATTTCAATCACACATTTAAATTAAAACATAAATATGGGGAATCATCAACATTCTTGATCTTCAGCCTAATTGTTGCCACATGACATGGTAAAGCCCTTGAGAGCTAGACCCATGACTTTCACCATTCAAATTTGCTTATCAAGCGAGACCAAGGATATGGTGATTTTGCAGAATAACCTACATGAAGCTTAAAACATAAAACAAAGCATACAAAAACTAAAAGAAAACAATACTAGGCAAAGTAATTAACCAACAATATAATTGAAATCACACCTAACTATATACAAGTACAAACATCGTATTGCCTTACCTCAAGTGGGATCCCTCAAGGTTTGGCATGTGAAAGCTCTTATAGAGTTACCAAAACAATGTTATATCATGATCCACATACAATTTAATCTCATATATATATATATATATATATATATATATATATATATATCACTGCTACAAAATAAGAGTCTTCACATAATACTAACACGACCCACCTCTGAGTTTGAGGGAATTATAACCTACATACATTCAAAAATGAGTAGCGAGTTTTCCAACTTTGTAAATGGAGGGACATGCCCTCTCATTACTCGATTATAGTTTTGAAACAAACATATATACTAAAGACAATTAAAACTTCTAATTGACTACGTAACTCGATTGGTTTAAATAGCCAACCATCAGTTTAGTTCTCAACCAATTAGGTTGTTAAACTCCCTTTGTGTTGGTAGATTCTTCTTCAAGTTGTAATTCATGGGGCTTTCCAACTTCTAATGACTTTAAAAGCATCACATGGTTATGTAATTGTGAGGTGGTTCACATTGATACTAGATTCAACTTGAAAATTGTTTTTATGGAATTAAATACATAGTTGCATTGATGCACAACCATTAGGAAAGACCCTCACAACTACATCCAAGGACATTCCCAACGATCAAAAACATCTTTCAGCATATATAGTGATAAATGTAATGATAAATCCTTCGCAATTATTTGTTGGTATTGTTCAAGGGTTAGTTCCCTATGAACGGTATTGATTTTTGTAGCATCCGGAAGTGTTCCGAGTCTCAAACTTTGCAGGGAGGCTTGGACAACAACATTCCAAAGAACCTAGAAGCAATTTCTGGAAATTCCACTCGGTTTAAGAATTATTAAAATAAATAATTATTTTAATGAAGACCATAAGTCCAAACTTAGGAAAAAGGAAATAATTAAAGGGCATTAATAATTCAGAGTGTGAATCTTTTAGAAAACATGGATCAAGTCAAGATTTAATCTTAGCCATTGATTAATCTTTTAATCTGGGCCGTGGGTTATCTAACAGGAAGATTATAAAAGAAGGCTTGAGGGTCACTTGGAAGATAAGCTGGGCACACACTCAATACCCAAGGGGGATCCATTCTGATGTAGAATTCGATTTCAATGGGAGAGTTGCAAGGCGAGAAGTTGCAGAAGCAGGAGGAGGTAAGGGGTGATCGAGATAAGGATCAGAGAGCAACAATGGGTCATTGAAGGTAGCTTGAGGCTACAACGCAGAGATCCCACACAGTCTCCACGCATATTCACGTAGTCCAGCTCTGGGACTTCGCAGAGAATCACGCAGACTAATGCAGGGGCTTGTAGGGGTTGATATGGATGTTAGATATTTGTTCGAGAAAGCTAGGCATTCAGTCTCAGGTGGTTCAGAATTTATCTACTGAATATTTCCCTGTAAAGATATCATTTTCCGAAGAAATAATAAAACCCTCATCTGCTGCACCAGTTTTCCCACATTGGTTTTTTTCGGGGACATTTGTCCAAAAATAACTGTGTACATGTGATTGATTCCTGTGCTTATGTTCTCTACTGTTTATTTCTCTACATATATAATTGTGAATGCTGCAATAGTATTTATTTCGATATTTGCCGAAATATTTCTAAATAATAACTTATTGAAATAATAAATAGGAGAAATAAATCTATCACTGCAACTGGTTGAGAATTTTCACATGGTATCAGAGCTGGAGATGAATAACAGAGAGGGAGCATCTATCAGTGAATAAAGATCTATGAAATTTTGCAGGGCAACAACGCAGAAGGGTTCATGTAGTCCTCCAGGAGGGGGGGAAGCACGATAGAACAAATGGATGACAATGTATCTGTATTAGCATCCAGATTAGAGGAATATTTTTCTTGTGTATCAAGCACTACGTCCTCAGATGTCTGGTATATTGACAGTGGAGCATTTGCCCACATGACGGGAGTATGGGACTGTTTTTCGAAGTACCAAGAAGAGTAAATGAATTTCAAAATAACCGTGGGTAGTAAAGAAAAGTGCACTCCCATTGGGAAAGGTACCGTCGGGAACAGAATTCGGGCCACTAATGTATTGCATGTCCCTGTTTTGGGGATGAATCTATTCTCAGTGTCACAACTTCAAAACCGAGGATATGACGTCTATTTTATTGGCAATAGAGTCTATGTCAAGCACCCCAGTTGGAAGAAGAAGGCACAAATCGGGGTAAGAAGAAACAAGCTGTACAAACTGCAGCTTCATTCCCTAATGGAACTGGTTGGCAACGCAGATGAGACGAATCTGAATGAGCTATGGCATAGGAGAATGGGGCATTTGCATCATGGGGCGTTGAGAACTCTCCAGAAGACTGTCACAGGTGTTTCAGAATTGAGCACCAAGCGGGACGATGTCTGTAAGGGGTGCGTATTGGGGAAATATGCCAAGGCATCATATCAGAGAAGAAACAATAGGGCCAAGGGTGTGTCATATCTAATACACTCAGATATCTACGGGCCGATGTCCATAAGAGCTCTTAGTGGTGCCGAATATTTCGTCACCTTAATTAATGACCATTCCAAGAAAACCTGGATCTACTTGTTGAAGACTAAGGATGAAGTCTTCAGTCGATTTAAAGGGTTCAAAGCTCCGGTGGAGAATCTGACAGGGAAGCAGATCAAGGTATTGTGATCAGATAATGGAGGTGAATAAATAGATAAAGAATTCACAGGGTTTTGTGCAAGGGAAGGTATCAAAAGAGAATGGACAACTCCATACAATTCGGAACTGAATGGCGTAGAAAAAAGGAAGAACCGGACTATTGTTGAAGCAACCAAAGCTATGTTGTATGACCAAGACATGCCCAAATTCCTATGGGTTGAAGCGTGTAATACAATTTTCTACATTCAGAACAGAACTCCTCACACTGCACTGGGAAAGATCACGCCAGAAAGTGTCTTCACTGGAAGCAAGCCCAAAGTGAGTCACTTTAGGATCTTCGGCAATACAACTTACTGTCATGTACCTAGTGAGAAGAGGAAGAAGTTGGAGATGACTGCTGAAAGGGGGTATTTAGTAGGATATAGTGTGAATGCAAAGGCTTATTGCATCTACGTTCCTGAGAGCAGGAAAGTAGTGGTGTGAAGAGATGTGAAATTTATGGAGGAGAAAGCCTTCAGAAGATCACAAGAACTGGCTTTTGCTACACAGTCAGAGGAAGAGCCTTTGGTCCAGCCCCAACAACTAGCAACAGAAAATCCAGATGCCTCTCCAAGGCATAGTGATCCAAAGGATGGGTCTACTGAGGATTTTGAAGAAGGAGAGCCGTTAAATCCACCCACCACTAGTGGAAGAACGAGCAGGGAACTACGAAAGATTATAAAGGATGCAGAGGATTTTGTTGAAAATACCAGGAACGAGAATAGACAACGTAAACAGTCTGAGAAGTATCAAGCCTTGGTTGCTCAAGTCGGAGAACCTTCTAGTTTCCAGGAAGCTACTCAGCACCAGGTATGGGTTGACGCAATGGTGGAAGAGTACAGTTCCATCATGACAAATGATGTCTGGGAAGTAGTATCTAGACCACAGGAAAGATCCGTTGTAGGATCCAAATGGATCTACAAGATCAAGCATGATGCAGATGGCAGCATCAAGAAATTTAAAGCTAGGTTTGTGGCTAAGGGGTATGCTCAGAAGGAAGGAATATACTATGAATAAACCTTCTCCCCAGTAGCTAGATACACATCTATAAGGTCCGTGATATCCCTTGCTGCGCAGATGGGATGGGAAATTCACCAGATGGATGTCAAGACAACATTCTTGAATGGTGTGATAGAAGAAGAAGTGTATATAGAACAACTGAAGGGCTTTGAGACACATGATCAGAGGTCTCATGTGTGCAGATTGAAGAAAGCATTATATGGACTGAAGCAAGCTCCTAAAGCCTGGTATGGTCGAATTGACAGCTATCTGCAGAAGATGGGATTCGTCAAGAGTGATGCAGATCTCAATCTCTACTATCTAAGAGTAGGGATTGAGCCATTGATACTGGTATTGTATGTGGATGATCTGTTCTTGACAGGATCATCAAGGCTCATCACATATTGCAATAAGAATTTAGCTGAAGAGTTTGACATGAAGGATTTGGGACAGATGCACTATTTTCTGGGGTTGGAAGTTTGGCAGCAGGATGGGGAGATCTTCCTTGGTCAAGGAAGATACAATACAAATATTCTGAAGAGATTTCAGATGGAGTATTGTAGACCCATGACCACTCCAATGATTACCAACTGGAGGAAAATCGATACATCCGATGATGATGAAGTTGATCCTACGCTATAGAGACAACTCATAGGGTCATTGATGTATCTAGTAAATACAAGGCTAGACATCTGTTATGTTGTTAATACCCTAAGTTAGTTCATGGTGGAACCGAAGAGGGCACATTGGGCAAAAACCAAGCATGTTCTCAGGTACCTTCGAGGAACAGTCGAGCTTGGATTGAAGTACACCCGTGACAATGATGTCAGGTTGAGTGGTTTTACTGATGTAGAGTGGGTTGGAAGTTCAGTTGATTGGAAGAGTACCAGTGGGTACTGTTTAAGTCTGGGATCGAGAATGACTCCCTGGTGCAGTAGGAAACAAAATTCTGTGGCACTGAGCTCAGCAAAGGTAGAGTATATGGCAGCTAGCATAGCTTCGTGCGAAGCCATATGGCTTAGGAAACTGTTAGTAAATCTACTCAAGGAGAAAATGGAACCGACATTTTGTGTGACAATCTTGTGTTTCATGATAAGTCGAAACGTATTAACATCTGGTGTCACTTCATCAGGGACTAGGTACAACGTGGCGCTGTTCATCTGCTGTACACTCCAACAGGAGAACAGGTGGCAGGCATTCTCACCAAGGCTCTAAGAATGACAAAGTTTGTCTACTTCAGAGAAAAGATGGGGATGATGAAGAATCCCTTCCAGTAGCAAGAATGGAGGATTCAGTATTTAGAGGGATCTGTAGTACAGATGCAACAAGTGACAGTGGCAGTGTCAAAGGTAGTAGTATAGGGGGCAGTAGTGTAGAGGGTGCTTCAGAATTAGAGTAGCATGCAGCAGGCATATTTTTGGAAGACTTTCCTCGCTAAGAGAGAGTGTTGATTTTTGTAGCATCCAGAAGTGTTCTGAGTCTCAAACTTTGCAGGGAGGCTTGGATAGTAGCATTCCAAAGAACCCATAAATATTTTGTGGAAATTCCACTCGATTTAAGAATTATTAAAATAATTAATTATTTTAATGAAGACCCTAAGTCCAAACTTATGAAAAATGAAATAATTAAAGGGAATTAATACTTCAGGGTGTGAATCTTCTATAAAGCATGGATTAAGTCAAGATTTAATCTTAGCCATTGATTAATCTTTTAATCTAGGTTGTTGGTTCTCCAATAGGAAGATTATAAAAGAAGGCTTGAGGGTGACTTGGAAGATAAGATGGGCACACACTCAGTACCCAAAGGAGATCCATTCTGATGTAGAATTCAATTTCAGTGGGAGAGTTGTAGGGCGAGAAGTTGTAGAAGCAGGAGGAGATCAGGGGTGATCGAGATCAGGGTCGAAGAGCAGCAATAGGTCACTGAAGGTAGATTGAGGCTACAACGCAGAGACCCCTCGTAGTCTCCATGCAGATTCACGTAGTCCAACTCTGGGACTGCATAGAGAATCACGCAGACTAATGCAGGGGCTTGCAAGGGCTAATTTTTGTGTCAGATATTTGTTCGAGAAAGCTAGGAATTCAATCTCAGGTGGTTCAGAATTTATCTGCCAAATATTTCCCTGTAAAGATATCATTTTCTGAAGAAATAATAAAACCCTCATCTGCTGTACCAGTTTTCCCACATTGGTTTTTTCCGGGGACATTTGTCCCAAAATAACTGTGTACATGTGATTGATTCTTGTGCTTATGTTCTCTACTGTATATTTCGCTACATATATAATTGTGAATGTTTCAGTAGTATTTATTTTGATATTTGCCGAAACATTTCTGAATAATAACTTATTGAAATAATAAGTAGGAGAAATAAATCTATCGCTGCAACTGGTTGAGAATTTTCACAAACGCATGGTAAATGTCTAAGCCTATGTGCTAACATAATTGAGCTTGTGCACTAACATATAGTTACAACTATATGCATTAACCATAATCATATTAATTTAACCTCCATGCTAACATGAAAATACACCTCTATGCGACACTTGTAATATTCAAGTGAGAAAAACTTATTCATAGTCATAACATATCATATGCAACAATTAAAAAAACGTCAAGCACATCTTGATTCTAACCATAAAAGAAAAAAGGAAGCAAATGAAAATTGTATATAATTTTGAACACAATCAAATTAAGGGTAAAGGCATCCTATATGCAATGGAAGGAGGAAAAATTGATCCATATTGGATGAAATAATGGAATTCTCTTGTAGAAAATTTTGACAAAATGGTAGCCTATCATCTCTCCCAATTGGTCTAGTTGCATGTCTATATGCAAGCCCAAATACTCCATTTTTGGGACCCCTACATGTAGCTCTCACCAATTAATTGATAGGTTTCCAAATTCCCTTAGGTTGTAGTATCCTAGAGTTCTATCCAACTATATCCATTGAGTCATTTCATCTTGTTCTTCCCATTGTGTAGGTACCCTGTAAAACTAAGTGGTGCACCAACTGATAGGATAGAGAAACTACAAACTTATCCATCTATGCCCATACATCATCAAAGAGTTTGTGTAGAAAACATCCTTATTCATAGATAGACTGAGAAAATGATACCTCATTTGATTTCTACTTTTCAGAAAATTTGGTAATTTCTCCCAAATATTATGAGAGCTCAATATAGATTCTAGGGAGAGTGAGCTCTTTCCACCCCTTGGCATTCTATCACTACATATCTCTGGTGGTACCTAATTGTCATAGAATCGATTGGATCTTGTCTCAACCTCTGATAGTCATTCCTAATTGCACCTAGTGATGGGTATTCATCTCATATTATTAACTTTCCTTCTGATTCTATTTTTTAGGAATCACAATTTTTGTTAGACCAAAATCTGCGAGTATTAGTCAATGATCGGATCGCCATAAATAAGGATCCACGAGAGGTGGTTAGTCCATGTCGTGAAACACACGAGGAGCATTGGTTTATCCAATGTCCAACAATCTCTCCCCCGCCGCGAGTCGGGTGTGTATCGAACTCATGACCTACGCTCTGATACCACTTGTTGGGAATCATGATTTTCGTTAGACCAAAACCTACAATTATAAGTCAACGATCCCATCGACGGAGATAAGGATCCACAAGAGGTGGTTAGTCCATGTCGCAAAACACATGGGGAGCGTTTGTTTATCCAATGTCCAACATTATTCAGGCATATAAATCCATAGTTTATTTCCATTGAACTAGATCGAGAATGTAAGATGTGAAAGCTATTAGTTGGACATGCCCACCATAGGGGACGAGGTTCCAATGAGCTTTGTCCTAAAGTAAAAAACCAAACTAATACCATTCACATAATATCTTTTGATATTTTGAATCAACAAAGAAAAAAAATGTCCATAAAATATTGTAGTTTCTTTATCTCCTAAGGATGTCTAGCTTCTAGTTGTCTCAATCTAGAAGAAATCCATTTATATAGAAATATGGGATAATACCGTAGATGTTGTTATGCAAGATAATGGTTCAAGGACTAATTTTCATGCAGTCTATTTCAAGGCATGTGATTGTGCCAACTTGTCTTTATGCTCCTTGATTTTTTCCTTCCATTTTTCTTCTTGGGTAAGGTACATGGAGAACTACCTTTTCCTCATCTTCTTGATAACGTGACAATGGTTATCTTTGTTGATGATTCCTAGATCAAAGGGTTCATATTTTTTTCTCCATTGCGGAAAATCTTGCTTTTGATGGATAAAAGCATAAGTATTTGTGATTATATCATCAATAACGGAATTAATGGATTATTGGGCCAGTTTTATATGCCTTGTTGATTAATTGTACGCCCTAAGTTCTAGGCCTTCTACTTGATCGATGGCTTCTAGTACCGTGTACAAATTATTAGTTTTTATTTTATTTTTTCAAAGTTTGGATTTATGCCTTTGATTTTATAGTAACAACATTTGTTTTGTCTATACAAGGTTCAATGTATAGGACTACAAAATACAAAAGGTTTCAAGCCAAGCATCTTGCTCCACTTGGTATTGCTTCCTCATGTTCTATAAGAAATCTTGGGTGTTGAAATTGTTACCCACCAAAGAGTGGGTAAACCCATAGGAGAAATTTTTTCTCCTCTTTGGACAACCAACTAGCCAACCAACAACCCTATATGATCAACACATAACATTATGCTAAAAACCTCCACTTTTTGATCTGACTAGATTTCCCTCCCATCTAGAATTCTTTCTTAAGGAAGGTCGGTAATCCATCGATAGGTACTTTAAACATTTTTTCAATCATGTTCTTTCACTTAATGTTATGGGCATGCTAATTTGGATCACGAAGGAAAACTAGATAATTCACCAATCTCAACAGTATTTTTGTTCCCTCGCTTCACTTAGGACGTTAGTCTTTGACTCTAGTCCAATGGAACCTCCTCTGAGGCCTTAGGGTTTTAAGAAGGGAACTACTAGTAAGCACTGATTGATATAGTGTTTACAAGGCAATCCATACTCACTACTTTCCATCTCTCATTGTTATTCATATAAATTCGTTGGGTTGGTTGTCATTAATCATTAATATTTGCACCCTTCATCGACATCCTCGAGTCTAGGCTCGAAAACCTTGGCCCTGGAGGTTGATGTAGCTAAAAGAAAGCTAAAAGCATAGAAATCCACAGTGAAAGAAATATGTAAAATGAGAAATATGGTTGAGGCCTTGTTTAGCATGTGGGAAAAAATCCTAGCATGAGCTCTACCCCCCTCATTATCCATCACCCAATTCCTCAAGCATTTAATTCTTGATCTAAAGAAAGGAACTCCTATATGTACTGACCCTAATGTGCAATAAACTACCTCATCTTAAAGGGGTAATGTAAAGTCTCAAAAGTAGGTTTGGGCTCCTAAGCTATGCACCTAATAAATCCAAATCATAAAAAATAAAATGTGCACTAGAGGTGTGGAAAAAACAGGTTGAGTCCAAATGAGTAACTCATGCCTCCATGATTGCTCCCTTCTTATATCTATACACTCAGGATGTTGGACCCCCCCATATTTGGTTACATGGCTATGCCACATGCCTCGAAGTATTTCCCACTCTACAACCATCATTATCACATACCTATGAATTAACAGGCTAAGCTAGGACATGTCACTCCCCTTGGGGGTTGGAAACACCTAAAAAGGTTGTTGATCTAATCATCCCTAATATAAGTGAGGTAACTTGTTTACATGTCTTGATCTAATTATACATTTGAAGGTGAGTTTTGTGTGAAGTATTCTTGTGCCTTTAGCATTAGGTATGGTCAACTATGGTGCATTTATGACTATTGTCCCTAATGATTGATGATATAACTTTATCTTGAGAAGGTTTTGTTACATGATGTTATCATAGTAGTAAATAACCCTTTAGAGTTGTTTTTCAACTTATTTAGCAACACATTAGAGGTCATTGTACCCCATCCAAAGAGTAGTTTTTACCTTGATGATGTAGCTTTATTCCTCTAAATATGAGCATTGGGAAATGAAATGATTCCAAGAAATACTATAATCTCATAGGTACCCCCAATTGTTGAAATGTTGAGCCATTGATGCTTTGGTGTTAGACTTATTAATGATGTGCCTAGATGGACATGGGTTTCCTCCAGGCTAGCCTCGACATTGTTTGATGGGAATTTCTTTTTCAAGAGCCTAAATGATGATTGTTTATCTTTGAGATGACATGGGATGTATTTCACATCACTTATAGACCCCAAATTTGGAGCATGATGGTGCCAAATCACTCCTTCACCCTAGTAGGTAACATAGGATACATTGGTGATGACATCATGGTTTTGGAGGCATGCCCATTGCACTTGGAGTTTTCCTTGGATTATGTTATACTCATTATCCATTTTTCACTTACATGTGGCACATTGAGAATTTATGGAGGATGATTTCATATGAGGATTGTATTTCACACATATGTGGACTATTTTAACATTGATTGTCATGTTTTTGAGCTATATTGAGGTCAACTTGTGACCTCTCACTTGTTGAACACTTAAGCAAACTTTTTTTTTTTTATGGATTTTCTTGAAAAATTAGTGAAAATAAGGCTTGTTAGAACTCATACAAATAGAGATATCCTTATTTCACGTTTGATCACACATTCATTCATTCTTCTCTTCCAAAGAGTATGAATTCGTCTCTTGTCTTGATAGTAAGCCAAAATGTGATCTTTTCATGGTGAACGTTCTCTTGGAGATGGGTTTTAGCTTGAAGATGTTTTTTTAGGATTGATTGAAGTGTTTCTGTTGGAAATAATTGTCACATTAATGACTATTTTCTATATTTTACATAATGTATTTGTGTAGTAGGGTTTTTATTTTGTGCCATGTTTAAATGGTAGATTTATCTTGAAATATTACTCCTATATAATATGTAAAAATTATTTTCATGAAAACCTTTAATAGAACTTTGAGTGGTCATCCCTTAATTTTAAAATCCCCCCTCACAAAGAAATTTCAAGGGTTTTAAAAGTGGGTAACCTAGTTATCCCACCTTGCTCCAACCTGGGGTCATTCCCATTGAGATTTACAATAGAAGACTCCATTAAGTTCATTTAGGACTAGACACTAGTCATTAAGGTGTTTATCAACCTTATTTGTTATTAAATTCATTCTCCTCCTTTCATTTTTCTAGATACCTAGGGTTAGGGATATGGTTTAATGTGAAAATTTTCTAAGTTGATGTTTTATGGTTCTTAAAGTATGAATTTCACCTAATAATTATATAAAAGAAAAATATGTTAGAGACAAGCAGCGGAAAAACAAATAAAAAACACACAACATATTAATGAAGACAAGAAGATTTAATGTGGTTCACCCAACCAATCTGGGCTACGTCCACCAAACAGAGGCATCGGCAATCTCATTCATCAACAGAAGAATACAACAACAAAATTACTCATCTGCAATTCTCTTCCACTCACCTCACATCCCTCATGCTCATTTGCCTCTACAGGCTTACATTTTATAGCTGGGAGTAGAAACTGAATCATAAATTCAATCACAACAAAATATGATTCAATAACTCCACATCAGGATTAGATGCAGTCAATTTAGCAACAAATCCTATTGTTGTCATATTCATGAGATTTTTTCCAAATTTAATATAAGAAATCTCAACAAAATATAACATTATTTCATGTTATAAGCCTCCTCTTTAGTGTTGACATTATCATTTAATTAATCCTTAGAATTTATTTGAAGTTATTTCCTCATTTGTTGATCAATAAGTAAAATAAAATAAAATTTAACATTATTTCATGTTATAAGCCTCCTTTTTAGTGTTGGCATCATCATTTAATTAATCCTTAGTATTTATTTGAAGTTATTTCCTCATTTATTGATCAATAAGTAAAATAAAATAAAATTTCTTAGGATGTTATATGACATCACATGCCTCATCAATGAAAACTTGTAAAACCTTAAATTACAACAACATTCTAATTGGTCTACAAATAGAGTACCTAAACTTTGGCATAGAATTTTTAGGCCTTCTAATCTCTACTCGTACTATATCCATAATCATTGAATATCCTTTAGGTATTTAGGGAAGCCTCGCTTGTGGTCAAACACCAATAAAGTGGTTGGTGGAATCACGAATGTCGTTAAACCAAAACCCACGGGTGTTATTCAACGATCACATCTCCAGAGATAAGGATCCACGAGAGGTGGTTATTCCATGTCGCCAAACACATGGGGAACATTGGTTTATCCAATATCCGACAATCTCCCCCCTAACACGAGCTAGGTGTGTATCGAACTCATGACCTACACTCTGAAACTACTTGATATATGCTTGGTAATTACTGAGAGGGGAGTGAATCATTAACTGTATCTTTCCTATAATCTAGCTCAACTTAATATCCTTTTTCTATTATCTTTCTTATGCACATAATGACTTATGTATATGTTCAGTTATTAATGGTTTCTTTTGCAGTTACTAGAGAAAGACATATGCACATATACTCATTCAAAATTCAAGAGCATTCACACAACATTAAACAAGAAACTCATGAAAACACCATATATAAGTGGAAACCCAAAAGGGAAAAAACCATAAATTTTGGCTAAAAGTGATGTGAAGGAAAGCTTCTACTCCCCTATTACCTCAAATTTTCTATAGGCTCCAACCACAAGGAAGCACCAACTCCCACAAAGTTTTATGCATGTTACAACCTACAAAAGGCTTCTACCTCAACATGCTACAACTTGAAAGGAGACTATCTCCCAATCGCAATATAAAAACAAGTTTGTTGGTTACCTTATATTAATTTTTTCCCTCAAGTATGCTACTCATCTTCTCTTTTTTTCTTCAATTTTGTTCATCTTCTGCTATTTTTCTCTTATTCTCCTCTTATCAAAATGTTGTTCATGAACACTCTCATACAAGTTTATCAACTCCAAAAGTCCTTTTCTCATTCAAAAACATGAACACTCTCAAACAATTTTATCAACTCCAAAAGTCCCTTTCTCATTCAAAAATGTATATTTTGTAAGAACGTATTATTGAATGTTTGTATTCTATGCATGAATATGAAATGAGGAGTTGTCTCTTGGTCTTCTAAGGTTGTTCACATCTGCCTCTTCATTTTCAAATATGAAATTCATATTCTGTAATAAAAAATAGTGCTGAAATAATGTAGGCCAGCAACAGTGATTGCAATTCATTTTTTACATTTGCACCAGCCACATGTTAATGCCTTTGAGGAATTATGTTTAATAAACCCATACATTTTCCAGCTTATGTCTCAAGATATCATGTGTCCTATTTTTTTTTTTTAAATTGTAAGCCATACATCAAGATAACCAATAAACATATTTGACAATGATCAACCTTTACACTTAACATCACTTTCAACCTTTGCACATTAAGCAATATTGTAACAATGGCAATCTAGCACTCAATATAAATCAACCTTAACACAATCATCAATAATAAGATTAATGACAACAAACATCCTTAACATGATCAATTGAGATCAATGGCAACTTTACAAACATTCACCCCCTTTGATATTAATCTAAACACAACCATCCTTCTCATGTTTTCCAAAAATATACCTCAGCTTACTCACTTGACATCAATGAAAAAGAGCTTGAAGACTAAAAATACCCGAACAATTGAGATGTCTATTACCCAAACTTTCTGTTGTTCTGATTAAAAATTTCTTCCATGCAACAATAATTAAAAATTTCATGCAACAATTATATATGATCAAAATATAACATTCTCCAATAATTATACTGATTCAATGCATCAAAGTGCTCTCCATAATATGAGTTGAACGCTGCAATGAAGAGTTGCACACTGTTGCCAAATGAATGCATTAAGATATTAACATAATGAAGGCATTGGCATGCTAATATAGTGAACATTGTTGGCATTAACATGTTGATATAATGCAACCATTGGCATATTTTCACTTTAATATCCATTGCAAACTATACACTATCTAAGAACTATGTAATACACTGCTCACACTTTAATATATCTGATGCACTGCTCGCACTTTAATATATTATGAAGTGATGAAATTGGTATGCACTACATTGTTCAACTATTTGAGATTCAACGTGATTTCCCTTAGCCCCACATGAAAAATAGCATTGAATACATGCTGCAAGCAAATCAAGACAATAAACCATGTGAATTATTTTCTTCATTTTGCGATTTTTCACGCTTGATTGTGAATAAGATTCTGCCAACGCTTCACTGGAGTCCACACAGAAGCATGTATGTTTGGAGACTGGTATGCACTACAATTGGATATCCAATGCATAGTATTGAGCCACCACATTGTAAGAATGGGAATATATATGAGGCATTAAAAAATGGAGTTGTCTACCCAGGTAGTGAAATAGTTTGGATGGCAGAAAACTGTAGGAATCTGGTAAACTAAAATTCAAAAAAATCAGGTAGTTGAAGTGTTTGGAACCCATTTTTGATAGTAGAAATGGATTCAGCACCATCAAAAAGCACTCAAAAAAACTAAATTTTAACAACTGTAAACAAGATTCTGGACAAATCTTTGCCAGATTTTTTGAAAATCATTACAGAATTCTGAACCATTTCGCTGCCTCTTTAGACTAGGCGTTAAAAAATTGTTCATATACCATATTAGGGCATAACGCCCTAATTTATAAAAATACCAATAATCTGACACCTACAGAAACGATTAATGCCAATGTATTCAAAGTATGCTTTGCATTAGACCCTGCGGCATATAAACCTTCACAAATATTTAAACGCAATAGCTTGGGCTCCGGCTCCATGAACGCCTTGCTCTCCATGCAGGCTCTCTATACGCTGGTTTCCCTACGCTGCTCTATATACGCTCTCCATACGCTGCTTTCCAACGTTGTTCGTACGCTGCGCTCTTCAAATGCTTTCCATATGTTGATTTATAATGTTCTGCATATGCTGCTCCCCAACAACATGTTTATATATGCTGCTCTCCAATAACCTGTTCATACGCTCTCCATAAGCTTGAATGCTCTCTATTAATAATATTGTATGCTTGTATGCTCTCTATTAATAATATTGAACGCTGGTTCCATATATCACTGAATCATATAACACATACGCTCTCCATAAGCTTGTACGCTCTCTATTAATAATATTGAACGCTGGTTCCATATATTGTTGAAGCATTATAACGTTAAGCTTATATCATATCATTGCGTCGAGAGGCGCATCTACAGTCCAAGAGGCGCATCTACAGTCCAATAGGACTCCGATGTTATGTGAGTCACGTCTTTATACAAAATGTCGGTTAAGCTTTAAATTTAAAAAAAAAAAAAAAAAAAAAAAAAAAAATCCCATTATGCTAGAACATATATCAATTTCTAATACAATAATGTATTATTTATATAATTTGAATGGATAGTAAATTATATACATGAATTTGAATGGATCATAAATTTACCTTTAACAAAAAAAATTACCACATTGAATTTCCAAATTAAGTAAAATTTTAAACATCTTTACTTTTTACTAAAGTCAATACCATTTCCTAAATCAAAGGAAAAGAGTTAATTCAACACAAACAATCAAAATCCAAAATCTTTTAATATTTATTTTAATTAAATATTTGTAAAATGAATTTATACTTACTCCAAAGCTATGGTAAATAAATAAAAAAATATATAAACTAGATGTATGGTAAATAAATAAAAATTCTTTTTATATTTATTCCATAAACCTTTTTATATTTAAAAAAAACTTTAAAAAGAGGTTTTATTTAGATGAAGCCTATGGGACGAATACCATGGGACAAATTAATATTGATACCATGGGCCAAATACCATGAGTAAATAAATAAATATAAAAGAGGTATAAACAAGTATGATAAATAAATAAATAAATATAAAATAGATATAAAGAGGTATGGTAAATAAATAAATATAAAAAAGGCATAAAGAGGTAAGGTAAATAAATAACAATATATCAAATAGGATTATAAATAAAAATTTGATTATATAACAAGTCTATGGGCCAAATACCATAGTAAAGAAAAGGGGTATGGTAAATAAATAAAAATATAAATAAACTAGAGGTATGGTAAGTAAATAAAACCTCTTTTCATATTTACTCCATAATCTGCTTTATATTTACGAATATTTATGTTCATTAGTTTACATAAATAAGAAGAAATAGAGAGAGAGAGTGATAAGGGAGAGATGGAGAGAGAGTGTGTATGTTTAGGGGTGAGATAAAGAGACAAAGTAAGATGTATGGAAAGAAGGGGGGAGAGAAGAAGTGAGAAGGAGAGGGGGAGGGATATAGTAATGTAGTTTGAGAGAGAGAGGGGTGGAAAGAGAGAGAGAAAGAAAGGAATGGGGGGAGAGAGAGGATTAGAGAGAGAGAGAGAGATGGGAGAAGAGAGAGGATTGGAGGGAAAAGAGAGAGAGAGAGAGGTGGGAGAGAAAGGGAGAGAGAGGAGGATGAGAGAGAGGAGGAGAGTGATGGGGGAAGAGAGAGTATTGGAGAGAGAGAGAGAGAGAGAGATCGGGGAAGAGAGAGGGATTTAGGGGAGAGAGAGAGAGAGGAAGGACGAGAGAGAGGACTTGAGAGAGAGGAGGAGAGAGGGATCGATAAGAGAGATGGAGTTGGAGGGGGAGAGATGTAGGAAATGAGAAATATAGAGAGTGAGAAGTGGAGAGAGAGAAGGAGTGACAAGGGAGAGACAGAGAGAGAGCGTGTATGTTTGGGGCTGAGATAAAGAGACAAATAAGGAGAGATGGAGATAAGGAGGGAGAAGGAGATATAAGGAGAGAGGGAGGGATATAGTAACATAGTTGGTGGGTGAAGAGAGAGAGAGAGGGAGAGAGAGATGGGAGAGAAAGGGAAAGAGAGGAAGGAAGAGAGAGGATGTGAGAGAGTGGAGAGAGAGAGGGAAAGAGAGATGGACTTGGAGGGGGAGGAGGAGAGAGGTAAGAAGAAAGAAATAGAGAGAGAAAGGTGGAGAGAGAGAGAGAGAGTGAGTGATAAGGAAGATGGAGAGAGAGGGAGAGAGGGGAAAGATAGAGATATAGATGGAAGGTGAAGAGAGGGAAGAAGAGAGAGATGGGGAGAGGAGGGGATTGACAAAGAGATTGATATATATGGATTGCGAGAGTGTGTGTGTTTAGGGGTGAGATAGAGAGATAGAAAAGAAGAGATGGAGGGGGATATAGATATGGATGGAGGGTGGAGAGAGGGAAGAATATTTCTCACACTAGATGGATTGATATAAGTGGAGATGGTGATTTATAATCCTATTTTATTATTTGCACTATATGCATCGATTTTAGTGTAGATATTTATTTCTATTGATATTTGATTACTTGCACTAGATGCATTGATTTCAGTGTAGGTGGTGATTTCTAATACAATTTTATTGCTTGCACTAAATTTGTTGATTTTAATTTAGATGTCGATTTATAATTATATTTGATTATTTTCACTAGATGAATTGGTTTCAATGTAAATGATTTCTAATCATATTTGATTGTTTGCACTAAATGCATTGATTTCAGTGTAGATGGCGATTTCTAATCCTATTTGATTTATTTGAGTAAATGCATTGATTTCAGTGTAGATGTTGGTTTGTAGAGATAGAGAGAGTGTGTGTGTGATAAGGAAGATAGAGAGAGAGGGAGAGAGGACAAAAGGAGGAAAGTGAGATATTAATGGGGGAGAGGGAGAGAAGGGGAAGATAGAGATATAGATGGAAGGTGAAGAGAGGGAAGAAGAGAGAGATGGGGAGAGGGGGTGATTGAAAAAAGAGATTGATATATATGGAGTACGAGAGCGCGTGTGTTTAGGGGGGTGAGATAGAGAGACAAAAAAGAATAGATGGAGGGGGATATAGATATGGATGGAGGGTGGAGAGAGGAAGGAATATTTCTCGCACTAGATGGATTGATATAAGTGGAGATGGTGATTTCTAATCCTATTTGATTATTTGCACTAGATGCATCGATTTTAGTGTAGATATTTATTTCTAATGATATTTGATTACTTGCACTAAATGCATTGATTTCAGTGTAGGTGGTGATTTCTAATACAATTTGATTTCTTGCACTGAATGTGTTGATTTCAATTTAGATGTCGATTTATAATTATATTTGATTACTTGCACTAGATGACTTAATTTCAATGTAGATGATTTCTAATCCCATTTGATTGTTTGCACTAAATGCATTGATTTCAGTGTAGATGGTGATTTCTAATCCTATTTGATTTCTTTGAGTAAATGCATTGATTTCAGTGTAGATGTTGGTTCCTAGAGAGAGAGAGAGTGAGTAATAAGGAAGATGTAGAGAGAGAGAGAGAGGACAAAAGGAGGAAAGAGAGATATTAATGGGGGAGAGGGAGAGAAGGGGAAGATAGAGATATAGATGGAAGGTGAAGAGAGGGAAGAAGAGAGAGATGGGGAGAGGGGGTGATTGAAAAAGAGATTGATATATATGGAGTACGAGAGCACGTGTGTTTAGGGGGGTGAGATAGAGAGACAAAAAAGAATAGATGGAGGGGGATATAGATATGGATGGAGGGTGGAGAGATGGAGGAATATTTCTTGCACTAGATGGATTGATATAAGTGGAGATGGTGATTTCTAATCCTATTTGATTATTTGCACTAGATGCATCGATTTTAGTGTAGATATTTATTTCTAATGATATTTGATTACTTGCACTAGATGCATTGATTTCAGTGTAGGTGGTGATTTCTAATAAAATTTGATTGCTTGCACTGAATTTTTTTATTTCAATTTAGATGTCGATTTATAATTATATTTGATTACTTGCACTAGATGAATTGGTTTCAATGTAGATGATTTCTAATCCTATTTGATTGTTTGCACTAAATGCATTGATTTCAGTGTAGATGGCGATGTCTAATCCTATTTGATTTATTTGAGTAAATGCATTGATTTCAGTATAGATGTTGGTTTCTAGAGAGAGAGGGAGAGAGGACAAAAGGAGGAAAGAGAGATATTAATGGGGAGAGGGAGAGAAGGGGGAGATAGAGATATAGATGGAAGGTGAAGAGAGGGAAGAAGAGAGAGATGGGGAGAGGGGGTGTTTGAAAAAGAGATTGATATATATGGAGTACGAGAGCGTGTGTGTTTAGGGGGGTGAGATAGAGAGACAAAAAATAATAGATGGAGGGGGATATAGATATGGATGGAGGGTGGAGAGAGGGAGGAATATTTCTCGCACTAGATGGATTGATATAAGTGGAGATGGTAATTTCTAATCCTATTTGATTATTTGCACTAGATGCATCGATTTTAGTGTAGATATTTATTTCTAATGATATTTGATTACTTGCACTAGATGCATTGATTTCATTGTAGGTGATGAAGTCTAATACAATTTGATTGCTTGCACTGAATGTGTTGATTTCAATTTAGATGTCGATTTATAATTATATTTGATTACTTGAACTAGATGACTTAATTTCAATGTAGATGATTTCTAATCCTATTTGATTGTTTGCAGTAAATGCATTGATTTCAGTGTAGATGGCGATTTCTAATATATTTGATTTCTTTGAGTAAATGCATTGATTTCAGTGTAGATGTTGGTTCCTAGAGAGAGAGAGAGTGAGTGATAAGGAAGATGGAGAGAGAGAGAGAGAGGACAAAAGGAGGAAAGAGAGAGATTAGCGGGGGAGAGGGAGAGAAGGGGAAGAGAGGGAAGAAGAGAGAGATGGGGAGAGAGGGTGATCGACAAAGAGAATGATATATATGGAGTGCGAGAGCGTGTGTGTTTAGGGGGGTGAGACAGAGACATAAAAAAGAGATGGATGGGGATATATATATGGATGGAGGGTGGAGAGAGGGAAGAATATTTCTTGCACTAGATGGATTGATTTAAGTGGAGATGGTGATTTATAATCCTATTTGATTATTTGCACTAGATGCATCGATTTTAGTGTAGATATTTATTTCTAATGATATATGATTACTTGCACTAGATGCATTGATTTCAATGTAGGTGATGATTCCTAATACTATTTGATTTCTTGCACTGGATGTGTTGATTTCAATTTAGACGTTGATTTATAATTATATTTGATTTCTTGCACTAGATGCATTGATTTCAATGTAGATTATTCCTAGTACTATTTGATTGTTTGCGCTAAATGCATTGATTTCAGTGTAGATGGCGATTTCTAATCTTATTTGATTGCTTTGAGTAAATGCATTGATTTCAGTGTAGATGTTGGTTTCTAATCTTATTTGATTGATTGCATTAGGTGCATTGATTTCAATGTAGAAGTTCTTTTCTAATCTGATTTGATTGCTTGCATTAAATGCATTGATTTCAATGTATATGTTGATTTATGATTTGATGTAATTGGATATATGACGGTACATTAATATTAAAGTGATTGGATTAACAATATGCATTGATTTTAGTGTAAGCACAAAAATTATTAACAATGTAGATTGATTTTTGTGTTATAGTAATTTAAGCTATTAATATTGGAGAGCAAGAGAGACAAGGTATCATGTTTACTACAACAAATCGAGCTAAATATTTAAATGGTTTACGATTTAAATTTTATTTTTCATATAATCGATATGAAAAGATAACAAAACTAACAAGGGAGGAAATAAGAATAGTAGAAGAAAATAGTTTGAGATTGATTATAACATTAGTACGTTCTTATTATTCACATTTTCTATCTTTCAACACTATTATTGTCACTTTGCATTTAAAAAAAAACATTTCATCATTTTTCATCATTATAGTTATTAACAATAATTATCATCTCAACGAAATGAGGTAACTAAGAAAATTTAAAATTAAAATGACCAAGTTAATCTCAAAAATATTTAGTATATTTAAAATGATTATAGTAATATTTGATATATTTACATATTACTGATAAAATTAATCATATCTTTGATAGATTTTCCTTGGCAGCACACGACTGAAACCAACCTAGATCCATCTTACATCTCAAAAATATAATTTCTTTTTAATAATATGAAAAATGTGACGTTGATGCCTCCGACTGGAACCAGCCTAGATCCATCTAACTATGGATCTATCATGCGCCGAGAGGGATCAAATCTCTCGAGGTGAAAACCTTTCCTAAAGTTTTGCACTCAAAAAATAGGTTTGCACCTCGAGAGATTTGATCCCTCTCGGCGCATGATAGATCCAGAGTTAGATGGATCTAGGCTGGTTGAGGTAAGCCCCATATCATTGATGCATAGCATAGTTGAATGCGTGAGTGCATTGGATATAAACTCATTGCACATTGTTGAATGTAAGAGCACTCATAAATGCAAATAATATAAATGTAAATGGTGGTTATGTTAACCATGTTTATTAAATATTATAGAAAATTTTAGGGGCTAATATTTGTAAGTGGGTTATTTTTTTATGGTTTTTTCAAAAATATTTTTTGTTTTTTTTTTTGGTAAGTCAGAGGAATTGCGAGGTGTGCCTCTCAGGAACTGCCCAACTTGCAAGAACGGTACTCTCTCAGGAACTGCCCAGCTTGCAAGAACGGTACCCGGATAAGATGAGGCTCAAAACAGTGCCTCCGTTGGCCACTAGACCATGCCCCTGCGAGCCAAAAACAATCTTTTTTAATTTCCATTTCTTTCCAATTTCCATTTTTACAATATAATATTATTTTAACTTAAAAATTGCCAAAATTATATAGATATTAGACATAAAATCATTAGAAATTTAAATATTTTTACAAATATATCAATAAAATTTTATAATTTACATATTATAAACCAGCAAAATTCTCCAAAATTTCTAAACTATAAAATAAATTTTCATCCTTACTGAATATATTATTCACAAACATAAATAATATAAAGAACGTTGGATATTGATTGAACCCTGTCCAATATATGAATAACGCATTCCTTAAGGCAGATCCAATATGTAATGCATTCCTTAAAGTAGACACATTCCTTAACCCAACTCCAATAAACTATGTAAGACATTCCTTAAGGCAACTCCAATAAAGTATGTAACACATTCCTTTAAAGCAGATACATTTGAATTACCATGAACACATTGTATTGTTTTTTTTAGATCTAGGACAATCGGTAACTGGTGAGAGTTGCCTGAGCAAGGCCCGGGTTCAAATCTAACTGGCTGCCACTATAAACCTAGGCTAGGTGTAACAGCCTGCAAGCCGCACACAATAGCAATTAACTTATGCCTCAACAAGAGCTGAGACGTCCACTATGGGGTCGCCTACTCTTCTAGCCAAGACACAACAGGCGTATGTCTCCACGGGGGTTTGATCCTGGGTGGATCTGCTGAAAGTCAAGTGCTTTCACCATTTGCCCCCGCTTCACGGACGAACACATTGTATTGTTGAACTGCTGCATTTAAAGCATGTTAAGGCATGTATAAATGTGTTCCATAAGTTAGGGCATGTATAGATCCTTTCCATATATATTAATATAAAATGTATCTTAATATAGAATGGCGTTCCTTTGCATTGCATTGAATATGATGCAATGTATTGAAAATAAGGTTGACTCCTTTGGGATTTACAGTTGTTGAAAACAACTCGTTGTATTGGAATAACGATACCATTGAATATTATTCATTTAAAATATTCTGCAAATATTATCCTCAACGCATAATGTTGTCAAAATAATTCAATCCAAGAGAGCATTGTAATGAGCGCATAGGATACACGGTTTTCCAATGAATTTATATGCACAACACTCATTATCTGTCTCTTTGTTTTCTTCATTTTTACTACTATCAGTTCTTAATAGTTGTAATTATATTCTTGATCACATAGTCATTTTTCTTCTCTTCCTCCATTCATTCTTTAGCATTACACATATTCATAGCATTATTCATTTCTCAACATTACACATTGGTATTATTTTGAGTGCTCAATTTTCTTTGGGCTGCCATTTTTCTTCTTCTAAATGTTTGCTTACTCTTTTAGTACTTTTTTGTGATCAATTCACACAAAGTGGATCTGGATCAATTCTTCATTCCTTAGCATTATTCATTTCTCAACATTACACATTGGTATTATTTTGAGTGCTCAATTTTCTTTGGGCTGCCATTTTTCTTCTTCTAAATGTTTGCTTACTCTTTTAGTACTTTCTTGTGATCAATTCACACAAAGTGGACCTGGATCAATTCTGATTTTTAGGGTTCTCGTTCATTTTTATTTGTAGTTTTTCAATGTATGCCTTATAAGTTATTCAATGTTAGTGATGCCTCTTTCAATGGTACATTTTTTTCTTTCTTTTTCTATTGGATGTAGTCTCTTTTTCCAATGAAATTTCCCACCAATAGTAATATTGCTTTGACTTTTGCTTCACTTTGCTTGAATTTTTGCACTAACCCATCAAGTGTCATTTGCATTTAAATCTTTGGTTCAAGGTTTTTGAACATAACCTCATATAAAGAATAAAACTCTTTGATTTTGAATGCTTTATTTTAGTTTGATCTTCATCTGATAAAAAAAATATATATATTTTGTCCAACTATATTATTGAAGCGCTTCAAGGGCTTTCTTCATTTGATGATAAATACAATTTATCTTTGTATGCATTCACCTTGAGGTTAAGTAAAAAATATATCATCAATAAATAAAGCATTCAATTCTTTGTGATTATAATAACAAAATGTTGAAGGATTTAGAGGAATCCTAGTGATGCATTGAAATGAAACAATGTAGCTTGGTCAAATGTTGTCCTTTTTATCATAAAACCAATTTCATACTTTTCTTCAATAACAGTCTTTTGCAATAATAGAACCAATTTGATTTCTTGATTAATATTTGCACGAAATGATCATTTACACCAATATTGTGATAGATTAGTTGTTTGACTAGATGTATTCATAAAAAACATGAAAATAATATGTTTTAGATGTGGATATCATGGTGCTTCATGATGAAGGCTTCTAGAAACTAGATATAAAGATGTATATGATATGCTACTCTAGGCTTGATGGCAACACTTTTGCTTTAGCTTTCATATATATTTGAAGAGATCACATTTTTTTCTTTCTTCATATATCAAATGTCAGCTCAATAAATGAGTTATCATAATATACTTTGATACATACCACACACATATTCAAATTCATGAGAGGTTGGAGAATTTTGGAAAATTATAATTATGAAAATAAGCATTGAGCTAGGCTCTTCTTCAACTTGTTTTGATTAGATATGTAAATGTTTAGCTAGACTATGTACATTTGAGAATGCTTATTTACACGATATATATATAAAATTTTGTACCAAATAATGAACCTTTGAATGATGAACATGATTGATGTTGTCTATTCATCAAGAGGATGGCTTGATATTACAATTGTAGGATGGTCCTTTGGTTTTTATGCTTCTTGACTGCTTCAAAATATTGACACAACCATATGCTTCTTTCTCATCTTCTTTACTCCTTGTTGTCTCCCTCTTAGATAGCGCATTCATTTTCATATTCTATGCAATATTTTAGGTTCTTCTTTTGAAGTCAAACTATTGAGAAGAGTCTACATGAACTATCCCTAATTTGTTCCTAATATATTCAAATGGTTTTGTAGCAAGTGGCTTTGTAAATATATATGTTATCTGTTCTTTTTGGGTATGCAATCCATCTTCACTGTTTGATCAACCACTTGTTCTATGAGGAAGTGGTACTCTATAGGGATATGTTCAGTCTTTGAGTGAAGCACTATACTTTTTGAAATACTTATTTCACTTGTATTGTCACACTTAATAGATATAGGTTCACTAAAATTTACCTTCATATCTTGTAGATTTTGTTTCATCCATAACACCTGTGTGTAATAAGGAGAAACTTCTACGTATTCAAATTCTGCTATAGATAGAGATACTGATGATTGTTTCTTGCTTAACCATGCAACTAGAGACTTTCCTAAGTAGAATGCACCACCACTTGTAATTTTCTTGGAATCCACACAAGTACATTTGTGTATGATGTCAATGTAATGTTTTTACCTTTTAGGTATTGTTATCACTCATAAATATTCCTTGGCATTGAGGTAAACTTCAAACCGCTTTGGGATTGAAAATTGGCCCTTCAATCTGGAGAGGGGTTGTAGAAATTCAATACAAAATGCATGTATATCCCAAATTCTCTTGATCTAACAATATGCTACTGTTAAATATAGAATCTCTTCTACTTATCTTTGCAGAAATTTAAAACACAATCGCCAATCATAAAATCATGAAGAAAGATCAATCACACATAACACGGATAATTTACTCGGGGAAAGCTTATAGCTAAAAACCCCACTATCTTATATTATGTATTATATCATGGATCATGAAACAACTACATACAAATCTCCAATCCAAGAGATCTCAGTACATGAGCTAACTGTCTCACATTGTCATACAAAAATTGGCAAGTTCCTTAGTGAATTTACTGTCTTCAGACAACCTGCCTCCACTGCGAAATCCTAGCTGATAGAAATCCTTGAATGAGTGCAATCCTACTTGCCTTGATTGCACAATCCTCATGGGCACATCCAATGTGTGTGTGGTTGCATGTGTGTAACCAGATAATGTCACAACTGATAGTTATCTACCCTTTCACCTAGAAATCAACTGTGTCTCCATTAGATCTGACATGCATGCAGTTAATAGTAGTAAATCTTCGGTTTCATATGAGACCATTGATTGTGAATTAATTAATAATTAATTCAATTGATCTCTCACTAGTGTATCTTCAGTTACAACTTTCACAATTGAGTTTAACTCACTTAACTGAGTTAAACTACTTTACAATTTGCATAATTGCACTTCCAACTCTGTTACAACTTCGAATCACTCAGTTACAACTATGTCCACTTGCATGTCTTACCAACCAACCTCTTAACTCGAAATTCCTTTAGCTAACTGATTTTCCACTTTAGTTAACTATTTCCAATTACTCATTGAGAATATATTATTGTTTATTGTCCAACTAATATTAAAGGTTAATAATATTCAACATGCATCTATAAATAGACATGCAATCTATAAATAGAACTTGCACATACATCTATAAATAGACATGCATTTATAAATAGACATCCACCTAAAAATAGCCTGAGGCTCCATCCTAGTGTAGGTGCTTAATTTTCACTAGGATCTTCTTGTTGAATCTCAACACTTCCTCTCAACAAGAAAGGGATTATCCTTCACCCCAATCCTGTCTCTATGGTATTCAAATTTTCTCCTGGGGAGCGCCTTCATCAGAATATCTGCATCCTGATCTTCCATAGGAATGTACTGAAGCAACATGATCCTCCTCTGCACATAATCTCTAAGATGATGGTACCAGATATCTATATGCTTAGATCTATCATGAAACACAAGATTAATTGAGAGTTTAATGAAACTTTGATTATCACAATGAATCACTGCGGATCTAAATGAGAACCAAAAAAACCAACCAAGATCTTTCTCATCCAAATAGCCTCACATGTAGCTTGAATCAATGCCATGTATTCCGCTTCCGCTGAACTGAGTGCCACAGATCTTTGCTTCCTGCTGTACCAAGAAACAATTGTAGATCTGATACTAAAGATCCCCCCCGATGTGCTCTTTCTATCCACTGTACTTCCAACCTAATATGGATCCGTGAAGCCATGCAACTTCACTCCATCTGTCTTTCTGTACCATAAACCATACTCTGATGTGCCCCTCAAGTATCTGCCAAAAGAGCTTGGTAGGCTTAATTATAGCTTGACTCAGCTAGTTAACCGCATAGCAAATGTCTGGTATCGTGTTCACTAGATACATTAGAGAACCCACTAAATGTCGATAGACAGTAGCATCCACTACCTCTCCAAAAGTAGCATCCTCTTTCCTCCAGTTTCCTAGAAGAGGAGTATCCATGGGTTTGTAGCCCTCCATGTGAAACTTACCTAGTATCTCCCTTGCATACTTACCTTGAGACACAAAAAGTTCACCATCTCGCTGCCATATTTCCAATTCAAGGAAATAATGAAGGAGGCCCATATCCTTCATCTCGAACTCCTTCGCAAGATCCTTCTTGCATGAGTGTATCATATGCTCATCACCAGTCAATATTAAATCATCAACATAAATAACAATGATTAAAAGCTTATTCTCCACCACAATTTGGTATAGGCTTTCATTTGCTTCACTTTTGGTGAAGCCCAACCCGGTGAAATAGCTGTCTATCCGAGTGTAGCAAGCACGGGGTGCATGTTTCATCCCATACATTGTTCTTTTGAGTTGGCACACATGCAACTCGATGTTGAAGATCTCAAAACCTTTAGGCTGCTCTATGTACACCTCTTCCTCAATAATCCCATTGATAAACGCAATTTTCACATCCATCTAATGAATGTGCTAACCCATCTGCGCTGAGAGAGCAAGGACTATCCTTATTGAATGATACCTCGCGACAGGTGCAAAGGTCTCTTCATAATATGTCCCCTTGATCTGTGAGAAGCCTCGTGCCACAAATATGGCCTTGTATTTCTCAACACTCCCATTAGTAGCTTGCTTTACCTTGTAGATCCATCTCGAACCTACCACTGATTTATCAACTGACCTTGGAACAATTTCCCAAGAACGGTTTTTGACAATAGAGTCATACTCCTCCACCATTGAATCTACCCATGTGGCTCCTGCACTGCTTCCTGAAAGGAAGATGGTTCATTCACAATACATTTTCTCATGAGAGCCATGTATCTAGTAAATTGGTCAGGAGATTGTCTTTGTCTGTGCTGTGAAGTAGGGGCTCCTACATTCTATGCAGCATCAAGTCTCAACCTATCAGCTTCTGTGGTACGCCTTCTACCAGTTCTGATGGTTGGCTCTACGTGAGTGGACTCCTCCACTCCATGAACCTCCTCCTGTCATTGATCCACATCTAGAGACTCGTAATTGGGAACTAGAAGTTCCTCCTCCGCATGCAATTCCATCTCCCTTTCAAGCGAAAGTCACATGGCTTTCCCCTCATCAAATTTTATATCCCGTTGCATAACAGTCATCTTAATGTTATGAAAATACACACGATAATTATGGGGTGTTTCTGTGTACCCCACAAAAATCCCAACTTCAACAGTTGGCTCTAGCTTCTTCCTGGTGTTCTTGGTCACATGCACATAAATAGATGATCCAAAAATCTTAAAGGGTGAAACATCTAGTTTCTTACTAGTGAAAGCTTATTCAGGTGTACTCATGCCAAGTACTCTATGAGGACAACGGTTTTGCACATAAACCGCAGTGTTGCATGCTTCCACCCACAAATGATTAGTAGGCCCTGATCATGCAACATTGCTCGTGTTGCACCCACGATTGTTCTTTTATTCCTTTCTGAAACCCCATTTTGCTGTGGGTTATGAGGCGCTATGAGTTCTCTTCGAATTCCTTCTTTGTTGCAGAATTTCTTGAATTTTTTAGAGATGTATTCTCCACCATTATCACTCCTAAGAGCCTCCAATTACTTCCCTGACTCTTTCTCCACCAATTCCTTAAACTCATAGAACTTTGAGAATGTTTAATCCTTCTTCTTCATGAAGAAGATCCAACATTTACGAGAAAAGTCATCAAAAAAAATAACATAGTACTTATGTTTTGTTGTTGAAGCAACCGAGAACGGTCCACACACGTCTGTGTGAACTCTCTCAAGGATCCCCGAAGCACGGTTCTCCTTCTCATGAAAGGTGGACTTTATATACTTCCCCATGGTGCAACCCTTGCACTGATATAATTGAGCAAGTGTTCCCATTGGAAGTCCAATATATATTTTCTACATGAATTTCAAGGCTCCATGATGAATATGGCCCAATCGCTTGTGCCATAATTCGCCCTCATCACGGCTCACCAATTTTTTCGCCTTGCCCATCATGTCAATGCAACCATATACCTCTAGCTTTTAGAGATTCTTAACTCGAATCCCTATCCTATTGGCTTGACCTGTTGTTTTATGTCGCAGGAAAGCTTTTCCATCGCTAAAATCAACGTCATAGCCTCTGTTCTCCAACATTGTGACTGAAACCAAAATTTTCTTCAGACCTGGAACATGCATAACATCTTTCATTTGAAATGGTTTACCAGACTCGCTCTGAAAGGTATGATACCAATCTCGGTAGCACTGTACTGTCCATCGTCGCCCATCTCTATATGCATATGGATATCTTTCTCCTCTAAGTCACTAAAAAGTTCCTTATCTCCCGTCATGTGAAAGGAAGCACCACTATCCAAATACCACACCGATCCCAATGCACTTGACACCATGCATGCGATCAAAGAGAAGTCAAGCTAAAATTGTGAGGCAAGGGCCTCACCAGTTGCAACTCCCGCAACCTTCTTGTTCTTCTTCTTTTACGGACAGTTAGTAGTAAGATGCCCATGTTCGTGACAGTGAAAACACTTCACCTTAGACATATCTAGCTTCTTGCCTTTAGACTTAGATTTAGAATGGAATTTCTTCCCCTTCCCCTTCTTCGCCTTGGTAGCCAAAGCACAATCCTCTTCATCATCATGCTTTGATGAAGAGCCATCTCTGGTGTTCCGCCTGAACTCCTCCTACACCATATCCGACCACAGTTGTTCCCAATCCGGAACTTTTTCCTGTCCATTGAAAGAGTCTTCATAACTGTGCCAAATCTTAGGGAGTCCCAAGAGAGCCAAGCTCACCAAATCATCATCAACAACAGTTATTCCCACACTCCCCAGTTCATCCCGAAATTGGACAAACTTCGTGAGATACTTTGGAATGTTGTCGCCCTTTTCCATCTTGATCTTCCCGAGTTTATCTTTGAGCGCCAATTTCCTATGGTCACTGCTACTTTGGAAAAGATCCATCAAAGCCTTCCACATAGCATATGGTGTGGCTTTCCCATGGAGGCTTGAGACAATGTGGTCTCATACTCCCTCTAACAGAATCCTCCTTGCTTTTGCCACTTTCTTTTTCCATGCATCAAGATTGGCAACATCTGACGAAGCAGGCATAGTAACATCATTGTCAATGAATTCCTTCAAGCCATTGTCTTCGAGCACTGCCTCCATCTTGTCCTTCCAGGTAATGTAGTTTGAGCTGCCCTTGAGTGCATACTATAACCTCAAGCCATTGAAAGCCATTTCAATCTTGAATTATTTGTAGCACCAAGAAATTCTTTCTACAAATTTGAATTCTTTCCACCAACAAACTCAACTCCTGCTTCACTACTGCAATCTCCTTTGCTCTGATTCCATGTAGAAATTAAATACAAAATGCATGTATATCCTGGATTCTCCTGATTGAACAATATGCTACTATTAAATATAGAATCACTTCTACTTATCTTTGCAGAAATTTAAAACACAATCGTCAATCACAATATCATGAAGAAATATCAATCACACATAACACATATAATTTACTCGGGGAAAGCTTATAGCTAGAAGCCCCACTATCTTCTATTATGTATTATATCATGGATCATGAAACAATTACATACAAAGCTCCAATCCAAGAGCTCTCATAACATGAGCTAACTGTCTCACACTATCATACAAAAATTTCCAAGTTCCTTAGCCAATTTACTGTCTCCAGATAGCCTGCCTCCACTGTGCAATCCTAGCTGATAGCAATCCCTGAATGAGTGAAATCCTGCTTGCCTTGAATGCACAATCCTCATGGGAAAATCCAATGTGTTGGTGGTTTCATGTGTGCAACCGGATAATGTCACAACTGATAGTTATATTCCCTTTCACCTAGAACTCAACTAGGTCTCCACTGGATCTGACATGCATGTAGTTAATAGTAGTAAATCTTCAGTTGCATGTGCGACCACTGATTGTGAATGAATTAATAATTAATTCACTTGATCTCTCACTAGTGTATCTTCGGTTACAACTAGCACAATTGAGTTTAACTCACTTAACTGAGTTAAACTACTTTACAACTTGCATAACTACACTTCCAACTCTGTTACAACTTCAAATCACTCAATTACAACTAATTCCACTTGAATGTCCCACCAACCAACCTCTTAACTCGAAATTCCTTTAGCTAATTGATTTTCCACTTCAGTTAACTATTTCCAAGTGCTCAATGAGAATAGATTATTGTTTATTGTCCAACTAATATTAAGGGATAATAATAGTCGACATGCATCTATAAATAGACATTCAATCTATAAATAGAACTTGCACATACATCTATAAATATACATGCATCTATAAATATAATTTACTCATGCATCTATAAATAGACATCCACCTAAAAATAGCATGAGGCTCCATCCTAGTGTAGGTGCTTAATTTTCACTAGGATCTTCTTGTTGAATCTCAACAGGGGTTTCTCCTTAACTCTACCACTCAAGGGCACTATAGTAGTAGGTTACTGTTACACTCATTTTTCAAATTTAGGTTGTAACAAATGAATTTCATTAGAGGAAATTTTAGCCTAAAAGTACCCATGAAATTTTCGGGTAATTTCCATGTCACAATATATAAACCAATAAAAAACCTTTAACATTAAAAAGAGGTACATGTAAATATTTTGGAGGGAAGAGAAGAAAAACTAATTTTGTAGTTGTATTTTTGTCTTATATCCCTATAATTTTACTCAAATTTCAATTGTAGACACTCATTGGATGCAAAATTAAATTTCGCATCCAACAATTACCCATCACGCATACTTTTGAGAATACTTACATTGATGAAAATTGAAGATACATTAAAAAACCATGTTTAATATGCTTTTTAAATGTATCTTCATTTTTTATCAATGTGGTTCTCCTCAAAACATGATGCGTACTTGTTGGATGCAGAATATTGAAATTTGAGTAAACCTATAAGGAGATAAGCCAAAAATAAATTTAAAAAAAATAATTTTCTTCTTTTCCCTCCAAAATTCATAACTATTATTTTATTACTTTTCCTTAGGAGGCCACTTCTAGGCTGAAATTTCCTCTAATGGGTTTGGAAAGAAAAGAAAGAGATCATTTGGGATGGAGTCTCTCACATAAATAATTACTTGCTAATCAAAGATTACATAAACAACTATAAACAAAGGCAATATATCTCATGATTTCTTTGAAAGGTTATCATCAAGATATAATAGAAGATTGTAGAAAGTAAACATAAAAAAGAAAGCACTATGATTTCTCCAAATGATATTTAGGTTGAAAAACACAGAAGTATTTTGAATAACATGAACTTGATCATTCAATACAAATTCCAATTCATATAGCTTTATTCAAATACTGAAGAATAATGTTCAAAGTGTGGCAAATGAAAAAGGTAAATACAGTGGAAAAACAGACATGAAACCATTCACACATGAAGCTTTGGAAAACATGGAACAATGCTCATAGAAAATTATATTAATCTCAAAATGTATACACAAGGTCTGTCTTTTTCAAATAAAATTGAACCCTTGGTCCTCTTTCATGATCTACTTTATAGAATACTTACAAATTGTTCAAGATCGAAAAATAATGGATCTCAAGCACGAGTTGCACTGCACTTCTTGATTCAGTTTGTAGGTCGGAGCTCTAATGTTTCCTTTATAATGATCAACTAAGTAATAAAACACACAAATTCTTGTGAATAAACAACTTTCGGAAAGGGAATCAAACCATCTCACTAAAAATAATCGAATTCAACTTTAGAACTTAATATCTCCATTGAATCAATCCAATTGATCTCTTTAAAGGAAAATGCACTTAAGTGAAACCCTGATTTTTATTGCAAATGAAATTTTAACTTTTAAGTAAAGAATTTCAAACTTAATATATTTAACCAAAACTCAATATAAACAAACTTGAAACTGAAATCTCAAAATTAATCCTTGCATTAAACCCTAAAACTTCACTTGAAATTGAAAACCCTAAAATGGTAGGAGCTCCACATACACAAAATTCAATGCTTCTTTCAACAATAAACAAATAGAGAATGCTGGCTAAGAACTGATCTAAATGCCCCGCCTCTAAGGAATTGTGCACACACCCGCTCAAATGAAATTAACAACTCAACTCTACTCTCTAAAGAATTATGCACTCACTCAATCAAATGAAATTAACAACTCAGATCTCTAAGACTCAACAAACACTTTAACTCTCTTCAACACTCTTGAAAGAAATCTTGAATCTATTTTCAAAACTGAAAAGAACTCACTAAACCCTAACTCTGTTTTCGGAAATAAACGACAAGGTAGAACGAAGAAATGCTATTTAATCACACACAGAAATGAAATAAGAATAACTCAATTGAAAGACAATATTGCTAGTCAAATTCAACTTATATCATAACTTGGTATGGACCTATCTGCTTCACTCTTCAAGTAATCTATGAAATTCAAATGAAACCGGAACCTATCTCTTTCAAGGGAAATGAATCACACTCTGTTATCTACCAATGCAAATTCCCCAACTTAGAAATTAATCAAATTAACCATCAAACACAACACGGTGATATCGATCTATTTAAAAAGTAAATTACTGAAAACAATCCTTCATAAAAAAAAAAAAAACTATTGTCACCCAATTTAAAACTGGAAATGATCACACGCTCTTTCTGCAATTGAACTCACTCACAACTAACAATATTGAATTAAAATGTATTTTGATACTCTGCAAACAAAATTTACCCTTTCACATTATCTTCATTCAGAATCACACTCACTGTCTTACTATGTTGTGAAACCAGCTCCAAAAAGAGAAGAAAAGAGATATCAACGCCTTAGAAATAAGCCACTTCGAGGGGGAAACCTCCAATACATTACATGAATGAACAATTCTTGGATGATTCAAATTACAAAACCTCCTTTCTATATATAGGAGTCCATGGGGCCATAATGTAATCCTAGTAGGGCCACAATGTAATCCTAGCTGACCTAACAATAATAATTTAAGGGCACAATAATAACAATATGGGGGTTACAAGGGTACAATACTAACAATAAGGGGGTTATACTAACAAAAACAAGGGAGTATACTAGTAATATAGGGACCTAACATGCCCCTCTCCTTCAAACAAGTGTTGTCCTCAACGCTTGAGTAGCTCTGGGTGCTTCTGTATAAAATTCTCATCCTCCCATGTAGAATCTTCAGTGGGTAAGTTCTTCCACTTGGTGAAATACTCTAAAATTGATTGATTCCGCAGCGGTCAAGTTCTTGTTTCCGTGACCGCTTCAGGTTCCAATATGATTTTTCCTTCCTCATCAAGTTCTGGCAATATTGTTTGAACTAGAAGATTTTCACCTATAGCCTTCTTTAGGCATGAAACATGGAAAATTGGATGCACTCGTGAAGAAGCAGGAAGCTCCAATTTGTATGCCATAGTACCAATCTTTTGCAACACCTTGTAAGGACCATAGTACTTTAGCGATAATTTATTATCCTTCTTAGCTTGCTTGAGGGACATTTGTTTGTATGGTTGTAGCCGTAAAAATACCCAATCTCCTACATCAAAACTTCTCTCGCTGCGATGTTGATCTGCCTGTTGTTTCATTCGATTTTGTGCCAAAGTCAGGTTATCCTTTAAGAGTTGGAAAACTTCTTGTTGATGCTCGATGTGATCTTCCACTGCTTGAACCTTCGAATTTTCTCTTAAATATGATGTGATGGATGGTGGATGATATCCATAAAGTGCCATAAATGGGGTCATTTTTGCTGCAGTATGGAAGGAAGTGTTATACCACCATTCAGCAAGAGGTAACCACTTGACACATTGTGTTTGTTTATCAGATACAAAACAACGAAGATATCCTTCCAAACATTTATTTACGATCTCAGTTTGACCATCAGATTGAGGATGATAAGATGAGCTATGAGCTAATTGAGTACCCCAAACAAGAAAATAACTCCGTCCAAAAATTTCCAGTAAAAATGGGATCTCTGTCGCTCACAATAACCCTTGGGCTTCCATGTAGCTTTTGAATTCTATCCATAAATGTAGTAGCAACTGTACTTGCCTTAAATGGATGAGATAATGCACAAAAGTGTGCATACTTGGTAAGTCTATCAACTACCACCATGATGACACTCTTTCCTTCAGAATTAGGTAAACCAATGATAAAATCCATTGAAATCTCCTCCCAACGTTGAGTTGGAATGGATAAAGGTTGTAGAATACTCGGGGTCTTAATTGTATCAACTTTATTCTGCTGGAAAACCAAACATTCCGCCACAAACTTTTGAATATTAGATTTAAGGCCATCCCACAAAAATTCTTTCTTCACCCTGTGGTAATTTTTTAAAAATCCTGAGTGTCCTCCTAAAGGAGAAGTGTGCAATTCCAAAAGAATATTTTGTTTTAGTTGGGAATTCTTACAAAGATATAAGTGATATTTGTACCATAAGGAATCATTTTTCCAACTAAATGTATTAGATGTACTCGGATCTTGTTGCAAATTTTGAATGAGTGTCCACACTTCTTCGTCCTTCTTCCATTCATCTCTTGCTTCGGTTATCCAATCTGGTTGGATAATATAAATGGCACAAAGTAATGTTTCCACCTCTTCATTCTTTCTTGAGAGTGCATCTGCAACAACATTTAGCTTCCCTTTTTTGTATATTTTTTCAAAGTCATAACCCAACATCTTTGTGACCCATTTTTGTTGCTCTTCTGAAGATAGTCTTTGTTCCAAAAAGTGTTTAAGACTATCATGATCAGTTTTTACCTTGAAGCGTCTTCCCATTAGGTAAGTTCTCCATTTCTTTAGTGCATGCAATATTGCTAACATTTCCTTCTCATAAATAGGTTTCTGTAAATACTCTCCTTTGATTGGATGACTTTCAAAAGCAATGGGTCTTCCTTTTTGCATTAAAACAACACCAATTCCATTTCCTGAGGCATCACATTCCACAATAAAGGTTTTTGTGAACTTTGGTGTAGCTAAGACTGGTGCTAGGCACATTTCCTCTTTAAGATGTTCAAAGGCCTTAGTTGCTTCAGGAGTCCATGAAAATTCATCTTTCTTCAATAATGTTGTTAGAGGTGCTTCTATTCCCCCATAATTCTTAACAAACTTTCGATAATACCTTGTTAACCCGAGAAATCCTCGCAACTACTTTATGGTTGTGGGGAATTTCCATTCCTTAATGGCTTTAATTTTGTTAGGGTCTACCTTAACACCCTTGTGAGATACAATATGACCTAGATATTCCACCTCTTGTACTCCAAAGAAACATTTGGATGTTTTTGCATATAATTGTTTCTCTTGCAATAGTTTGAGCACCGTGTCAACCTGTTGAACAGATCCTTCCAAGACCTGCTGAAGATTAGTATATCATCAAAAAATACTAGCACAAATTTTCTAAGGAAGGGTTTGAAAATGGAATTCATCAACCCTTGAAATGTAGAAGGTGCATTGGTAAGGCCAAAAGGCATGTCCAAAAATTCATAATGACCATCATGAGTTCGAAATGCTGTTTTCGGAATATCTTCAGTCTTCATTCTAATTTGATGATACCCTGAACGAAGATCCAATTTGGTAAAATAAATTGCTCCATGTAATTCATCCAATAATTCATCAATCACAGGAATGGGAAATTTATCTTTAATGGTGATCTTATTGATCTCCCTATAATTCGGACACATTCGCCATGATCCATCCTTCTTGTGTACCAATACTACAGGAGCAGAGAAAGAACTTTGACTAGGTTGAATTATACCTGCCTCTAACATTTCTGAAATCATACATTCAATTTCGCTCTTTGGACATAAGGATATCTATAAGGCTTGATGTTTGGAGGAACACTTCCTGGAATCAAATGAATAGCATGATCATGATCACGAATAGGTGGGAGTCCTTTTGGAGTTTCAAAAACCTTGGAATGATTGTCCAATACTTTTTGGAGATCTGTCGAAATAGATGATTTTGATGTTGGAACTTCTAGTGAGCATAATTGTGAAATTATGCCTCGTTGTTATTTCTTTAGAAGCTTTGTCATGACATTAGAGCTTATTATCTTTCCCGGCTTCCCTGCAATACCCGGTAATTTGACTTCCTTTCCTTCTGGAAAAAATTTCAAGAAAAGTTCTTGAAAATTAAAAGCTACTGTCCCCAAAGATTGTAACCATTGTACTCCTAGTACAACATCAACACCTCCCGTAGGAATGGAAAGCATTGGACTATTCAATACATATTCCCCCATGGTTATCTTGATATTATGGAATTTTCCAGAGCAATTTACAGTTCCTCCATTTGCAACCATCACTTGACATTATGGTGCTAGGTATAGGAAACAATTCAATTCCTTGGCTACCTTACAATGAATAAAATTATGGGTACTACCTGAATCAATCAACACTATTACCTTTTTCTTCTTGATATGTCCTTCTATCTTGAGAGTTTGAAGAGTGGTAATTCCTGCCAATGCATTACACGACATGGTCAGACTCATTTCTTCCTCTTCTAGGGCTGGTTCCTGGTGTATATCCTCTTCTTGTTCATTTCTTCTTCCTCTTCACAATCTATGTAAAATAATTTCTTCTCAGCACACTTATGACCTTTAGTGTATTTTCTATCACAACTGTAGCAAAGCCCTTTTGCTCTTTTTTCTTCCAATTGTTGTGGTGTCAACCTTGTAGGTTGTGAAAATCTAGGCGTAGCAACACTTCCTTCTTTATAGAAGTGAGTGGTAGGCTTCCTTGTTGCCATAATTTTACATTCAATTTTTCTTGCCAACCTGAATGCCTTCTCCAATGAATCAGGTTCCAAAACGCGAACTTCATGTTGGATGTTATCCTTTAAAGTTCCTATGAAGAGATCAATCCTGTGTTCCTCTGGAATATCAGTTACCCTTATATTCAATTTTGGGAAGTCCTCAATGTGCTCCCCCATTAAACCCTTTTGTTTGATATTTATCAATTGGCTAAAGAAGGTGTTGCTCTTTGTATCCTCATAATGTGCTATCATTTTCTCCGTAAAAATTGACCAAGTGACAATTTTTTTACGGGAGCAAAGCCATCGATACCATAGAAATGTATTTTGTTCTAAATGTAAAGTTGCAATGCGTACCTTTTGTGTGTTTTGCACATTATGGAGATCAAAATATTGCTCCATCTATAGTATCCATGTTATAAGATCCTTTCCATCAAACTTCCTCATATCCATTTTTGGAATATGGTGGTTCTTCCCGCCAACATTAGATTTTATGAAATCATGATTAACATTTATTTTTTTCTCATCATGAGTTTCCTCTACTATCTTTTCACCATTAGGAAACATTTCTTGTATCAACTTTGTCAAACCTTCCATGTCTGCTTTTATATCATTCTTCATGTTTTCCATTTTAGATTCCTTGCCAGCTTCCATGCCATCTATTTTAGATTCCATGCCATCTATCTTAGATTCCATGCCATATATCTTATATTCCATGCCATTCTTCAAACCATCCATCTTAGATTCCACGCCTTTCTTCAAACCATCCATCTTAGTTTCCACGCCTTTCTTCAAAACTTCCATGTCATTTTTTGTTTCTCTTTGCGAGAGAAAAATTTATTGCACTTGCTCTTGTAATTTTGATATGTCATGTTGCCATTCTTCATCTTCATGAGTCATAGTAGAGCTTTATAAAAGATTAATGGGTGTTGAATTATTTTTAGGGTCCATTTTAGAATCAAATACTGATATCTATTCTACAATATGCCCTTGTAATCAATTCAACTTGATTCTTCAAACAAGACTTATGCAATTCGGAAAAAAAAATACACACCTTTTACTTGATTTTGAGGAGCTCGATATTGAAATTTAATTATCTCTATAATTGTAAATCCTAAATATTTTAAATTCCGCCTTGTAGTAGCCCTCTGAAGCTTCTTTAAAATGCCACAGATCTGATCTAATTTGGATTCTTCAAGGCAAAGTTATGTCCAATCTCCCACAATGACCCAATTTTGGACTGGTTCAGTAGAGCGAACTTGTACGACTTTCCACGTGTCACTGTTTCCTCCTTTGGATTTGAAATTGATAGAATAAAAAATAAAGTCCGTGCACTTGCGGCCACTTTTTATAGCATTCCAATTCGATGCTCAGAGAAAGAGCTATGAATATTTTCCCACGATCACCTCTTTGAGATGAAATTAAGAAGCCTCAAAAAGCCCTAACTTACACAGATCATATCTCTGAAAATATTGCGAACCTTTATCTGAAATTTTTTTACAATGTTCCTTAGGATTGTGGCTTTGCACTCTAAATATTTCAGCTTCTGAACCTTCGTAGAAAAAAATTTATTACACAAATACCACGATGACCTGTTTAGGTTAAATTTAGGAGCCTGCAAAATGACCTAACTTTCACAGATCATATCTCCGAAAATATTGCGAACCAAGATCTGAAATATTTTGACGATGTTCCTCAGGATTTTTTCTTCGCACTCTAAAAATTTCAGACTCTGAACCTTCGCAGAGAAAAATTTATAGCAAAAATGCCATGCTGACCTGTTTGGAGCAGCGAAGCCCTAGAATCTCAAAGCTCTGATACCAAATGTTGTGAAACCAGCTCCAAAAAGAGAAGAAAAGAGATATCAATGCCTTAGAAATAAGCCACTTTGAGAGGGAAACCTCCAATACATTACATGAATGAACAATTCTTGGATGATTCAAATTACAAAACCTCCTTTCTATATATAGGAGTCCATGGCACCATAATGTAATCCTAGTAGGGCCACAATGTAATCCTAGCCGACCTAACAATAATAATTTAAGGGCACAATAATAAAAATATGGGGGTTACAAGGGTACAATAATAACAATAAGGGGGTTACACTAACAACAATAAGGGAGTATACTAGTAATATAGGGACCTAACATATTGAATTTAGAATCACTCTCAAAATCAACAATACTTAAATTGAAATGCTATGATTATTTGGCACATACATATAAAAATCTTCTCATTCTTTGAAAGCAACTCAAAATAAAAACAACATCTCTGTCACTTGGTCTTTCGAAAAGCAATTGGATAGTGAACATACCAAATCAATTCCTATTCACATCTTAGTTGGATGGCACCTATAGGTAGAAATAAATTGATCTATGAGAGAATGCACATACCATTCAAGGTTAGGGCCTCTTAATCCAACGCAAATATTTTTGAAAGGATTAACTCTGTGAATAAATAGAAATATAATTTTGGAATTTCATACACATGGTTATGTGTCCATTAATTCACTGTGATTGTGTTTGAAGGGAACAAGGGATTTTTATTATGTTTAATTTAACATGAATACCCATTCAGTCCTTCCAATATATAAATCGTGTTGTTCGATGGAGAATTCAATTCAAATTCATGTTAATTCAATCCACATTAGTACCTTGCAACTTGATTAAAACAAATAGGGACCACCAACGAGTTCTATCAAATACTCAATCAAAATATTCACACAGTTCACAACAGGATAAGCGAATCGACACCAGATCACATGAGAACACAATCAAATATAGGGAAATCGAAATTGTAGAGAAAAATTCAAAGATACAAATGATTAACTAGGATTTCAAATGTAAATATGAAATAAAAACTAATAATAATCACATAGAAAAATAAATTCTACCTTTAATGAATGAAATTTCCCAGGTTGTGGTGGGCCCTTGCCACACCTGGGATTAAAAACTTACAGAAGCGAACTAAACTTTGACGCATATAATTCAGAAACTAAGTGAATTCACCATGATTTAAGATTAAATATGTAACACGCCATGATAAATAAAAAATTGAGCTTCGATTACTGAGTGAAAGAGTTTACTATGAGACTTGATAGCAAAATGAGAGTGGAAATCTTTGCTAACTAACTCATGACATTACATCATCCTTTATAGGCATAGTGACATTCATAAAATAGTAAAGAGTGTTGTTCATGGTAAACATTTGAAACCAGCTGATATCGAGATCCTATGACTTTTCACAATTAACATTTCGCTCCACCTAAGATAAACAAACTCTAACCATTCCTATCTCTGGCATAACTGTGTAATACTCCAGAAGTTTGCTTCATAAGGTTCATTGAGCTGAGCCCGATTTGTAGAAGATGGCCTACTGGAATGTTTTGTCGGAATCATGGAGAACTGCTGGAGTGTTGAGCACTTGGGTGAAAATTGAGTACCTAGCAGTTAGGTACAAGTTCTCTAAATCAAGCTTTGGTGCCAAAGTTCATGCTTCCCTTAGCTGCATAAGTCTTGTAGAAGTATTTTTCACAACTTAAGTTGGGATCTGATATGATTTAGGCCATAGGAAGGACGAAAAAAGAATAAAGGAGTTCATAATTGACCATAACAAGGTTGTTTGGGAGATTTTGAGAAATCTGGAAATTCTGAATTTTACATAAATTAGCCTCAAAGAACCCTGAATATCTCCCAAACCATAAGGTATTTTGAAAAAATGTTTTAGTTTTGATAAATATGCTACACGGGGACCAAAACCCATGTCCGATAATTTCTTCATTCACCTTTCTATGCACGTAAATCGAGGTGGAAGTTGGCAGTTTAGAATTTATTACAGATTTGGAAAAAATGGTTAATTTCCTTCCAGGGACCCATATGAGTGAGTTGGGAGGAATCCAAGTTATGGAGAGGTATTATAATATCATTTTTGATAATAACCTCTCTTGGTTTCTCTAGAAGCACGTCGAAAGTGTCAAAGCCCTAAATTAGAGATTCCCATACTTAACTGGCTTGTGGAGGATTTCGGCAATGGAACCTGTGATAGATGTACTTAGAAACACTGTCATCAATAAAACATGGCATAATCATCTTTAATCATAGAGAACTGAAGAAAACTAATGATAATCAATCATAAAGAGTATTTGGCGACAAGTGATGGAATTATGGTATGGAACTGGCTAAAAACCTAGGGTTTTAGGGTATAAAATTCGATATTTCTTCATGAAAACATGGGAATATATGAGGCCCAACATATACCATCCATTAAACTCATAAATGTTTTTGGTGTTTTGGTCAATCCAAATGGTAAAACCATAATTCATAGTGCCCGTACCTGGTTCAAAAAGTTGTTTGATAAATTTCTTCATATTTTATCCGTATCTGATGATACCCAGATCTTAGATCTATCTTTGACAAGAAAATTGCACCTTTTACCTGATCGAAAAGATCATCGATTCAAGGCAGTGGGCATTTTTTATTAACAGTTAATTTGTTAAGTTGTCTGTAGTCCATGCACATTCACATTGTACCATATTTCTTCTTCACAAAAAACACCAGTGCCCCCCAGGTGACACACTAGAATGAGTATATCCCTTATCAACCAATTATTGTAATTTCATTTTCAGTTCTGTCAATTTAGGCACACTCATTTGGTATGGTGCATGTGATACTGGTGTTTCCCCTGACATTAGTTCGATGGTGAAATCTATGTCCTGCTTAGGTGACAATCCTGGTATTTTTTCTAGAAAAACATCCATAAAATCCTGCACCACTTGGATGTTTTCCATCATAGGAGTCTTGTCCTTGGAGTTAGAAAATCCTACTTGGATTGCATAGATTTGGCACCCTTTCCTAATGCATTTTCCCAGCTGAGACGTTGTAATATGGCACAATTGAAGTGGTTTTTTAATTCCTTGCAACTTGACATGTTCTATCTTCCGCCTTGTAAGAAATAATTTTATCCTCGCAGTCCACTAATGACCAATGCACTTCCAACAAGTCCATCCTCAGTAGTACATCATAGGAGCCGAAAGGCAGAATATTTAATTCAACCTTTATATGCGTGTTTCCAACTTCCAAAGGACAGCTTTAAACTTTGGCATTGACTCTTCACTTTGCTCTAGTGGCCAACTGTACTAACCAAGGATTCTTAAAATTTTGGCTTTGTAAGTTACATTTTTCCACAATATCTGGATTTATGTAGCTTAAACTAGCACCAGGATCAACCAAAATAGATGCAGGGTGGGAGTACATCTTACCTTCTAGTTCTATCATGGTTGGATAGTAATCTGCTTGCTGATCTTCAAGTGTAGCGTTGATTCTGGGTATGTTTTGCACCACATCTCCCACAGTGGATGGTTTTTTCACATTTGTTGCAGTTTCGTTTCTTCCACGGTGAGGACAATTCTTATAATAATGCGCCTCACCGCATCCGCAACATTGCAATGGCGGTTTTTGGGTTTTTCCATGATCCGGTCTATTGGATGCTTTAGTGGGTCATTCCTCTGCTAGCCACTTAGTTCTCTGTTGATTTCTCTCCGACTGTCTATTTGTTGAATTTCAGACTGCACCCTTAAAAATACCAGATCTGTTGTTTTTAAAATTGGAATTACTTCTATACCCTTTCTTAGGTGGCCAACTTCGTCCAACTTCTCCTTTTACCTTTGATTGTTGATAGCACATACGTATCTTTCCAATAACGTCATCCATGATATTTGGGTTTACAAATTCTATTTTCTCCTTCATATGAGCAGGTATACTGCTCATAAATCCTTGTACTTTCACCTTTTCATCCCTCAGATATGGAACATATTGTAGTAATGAAGTAAACTTAGTTACAAATTTATCCATGGATAGCTATCCCAACCTTAAGTCATGAAACTCCCAAGATTTTTCATCATAAAAATGCTCTATGAGGTATTTATCTTTAAAGTATTGTTGGAATTCATCCCAGGTCACATTTTGATTTTCAATACTTCACACATTTTTAACTTCTTCCCACCACAAGGTGGCTTTCTTTCAAAATTTATAAATGGCTAAACGAGCTTTTAGCTTACTGCTATACTCATAGACTTGAAAGTATTTGTTCATTTTTATTATCAATGCTTCAGCTGCTTCTTCAGCTTCTCCAACGAATGTGAGAGGTTTAATATTTCAGAATTCACCTTTTAGTTCTACCTTATTTTTCTTTATTTCTTGCTGCTCAGTGACATTTCCTGACTATGCTTCATTATAAGATTTATGTTTATTACTCTTTTGGGTCTAGCTGCCTTCCAAGTTGTCATTTGTTGTTTCCTGCTTCTCACCCTCTTCTTGCGTGTTTTGTTCCAGGCTTGGTTTATTTACCCCTTGATTCTGTTTATTTGAGAGGATTTTAAGGACCTTCACCTACTCATGCATCAACCTCTAATTATCACTTCTAATGTGCACCATTTCTTCTTGTAACTGTCGTACAATATCTAGCAGTATGTTGGTTTTCCTTTGCTATTCTTCCAACAATCTACTAGTTTGCTGATGTTGGTTTATAGTTAATTGTACCCACATGTCAGGATTCATTTCTTGATTAGGCTGGTGGTGAATTTCTCCTAAAGTTCTAAGTGTTGGATGCACAGGCCCCATCTTCATCATACTCAGTCAACTCTTCCTTTCAATTTTGTGCACATTTACACACATCAATTGTTGTTTAGGTGACCCCTTTTTGGTCCCAGTGTTTGAACACTGCTCTGATACCACCTATAATGTCCATTTAAATTAATTACCTTAAATCATAAAAAAAAATTACCAATGAATTTTAAGTCCTTAATCATCCTAAAACATTACATTAATCATTATCTACTTAAAATACTTTTGGTTGTCATACCCTTGCAAAGAATTGTATGCACCATAATAAATTTCCTTGTCTCTGCCATTCACAATAATGAACCTTGTCATTATACATATATTACATATCATATTCATTATTTTTCAACCCCCTCGAATATGCTGTCAAAGTTTAGTATTTGTTTATTATAGTTTTGGGATGTTCGGGATTCTCATACTGAGACTATATCCGCTAGAAAAAATTATTAATCTCATGATTAATGTGCTAGATCTTCCAGATCCATCATATGTATGGTCTTTATAGTTGTACACGTAAGCCTCTAGGTGTGAGCCTGTTCACCATTGATGTGCAAATCGGATCTATGGCTGGTAGGGATGCTGCGGTGGTTAGGTATTACCCTAACCACCTCCTTCATTTTTCTACGGCTCTATTTGATGGTGATATGCAACTCTCGTGAATTTCTCTTTGTTTCTCAAGTGGTCTCTACCTGTGTATGGCAACGAATCCTGTGTGTTTTCACAGTAAGTTCATTGCGCTCCATTCTTATTTGTTGATGAGTTTTAAGGTTCATTATCGATGGGAACAACATGAATTGTGGACTATCATATTCCTCGTTCAGTTACTAATTTTCTCTGAGAGTTTCGATAGAACTGGTGAGCCTTGGTATTGCACCAAGGGTGCTACAACTCCCAGGGGTTTCCCTACTTTACTTTATCAACCTAGGGTTCATACAAAATTTGAGGTGACAGTTCTATATACACAACATATGCATTATGTTCATGTCATCCTCTTCCGCTTTACGAAAGGATGATATTTCTAAGGGTTCTCAGTGAAGTGTGTCACACTTCAATGAACTAAACTAAATTGTAGAAAGGAAATGAGAGAAGGAAACTAAATTAAATCACTGAAAATAAGTGAAAGAAATGAAACTAATTTAATTTGCAGAAAAGGAAATGACTGAAAAGAAACTTAAACTATATTGCTGAAAAGAAATGGAAGAAAGGAAACTAATCCTAAACCACACTTGGCCAAGCGGCTAAATGCACTCTACTTATCCGATGATCTATCTACCATGCTTCTATCCATGCAACTAAGCTATCCATGACTTAATTCTCACTAAAAAGAGTTAATTTGCATCTTGGAGGAAGAAAAGGGCTAAAAAGGTTAATGGAGGGCTTAATGCATGAAACAAGGCTTAGAAGTGGAAAGAGTGGGTTTAAAACCTTATTAGAACTTTATTATAGCGCAAAAAGGCTTTGGAGTAGAATAATTTGAAAAGTGCAATGGTGGAGATGCGATGGAGGAAAACGTTGCGATGTGTGATATAGAAATTGCAATATTGCAAGGTTAAAGGGATAGAAGAAGTGTTATTTGGGAGTGGGAGCGAGGTGCGAAATCCGATGAGGTAAACCTTGCGAAGCGCGAAGTGCGAAGTGCAATGGGGTAAAAGTGGCGACGTGCGAAATGCGATATTGCAATCGGTGGAAGGAAGCAGTAAGTGTTAATGAAAAAAGGGAAAAGGTTCAATGAGTGATTTGCGATGTGGCGAATGGAGGTGGGGTCGATATCGCAATCGCAATATCGCAGATTTGGAGTGATAAGTCTTAAGGGAAAGTGAAAACATTGTGATTGTGATATGCGATATCGCAATATCGCAATCAGCAAAGATGAGTGGTAGGTGCTGAAAGGAAAAGGAAACTTCTACGAAGTGCGATTGCGATGTACAAAGATGTGATTGTGGTCGAGCGATAAAGGAAATGCGATGCGATTTGCAGTAAGCCTTGAAAGAAAAAGGGAAAGGTGTGAAGTGCGATTGCGATGTACGGTGGCGGGAGAAGTGAGGAGAAAACGCAGAGGTCGAGCTTCAAATTTTTTTCAAGCGTTCTGCATTAAAAGGGTGCGGAAATAGTGACCGATAAAAATACAGGAATAAGGCGACTGAATGGTTTAAGTATTTTTTTGTTAATAAAAAGGAGGGTGCAACATTTAAACAAGAGGAAAAGGAGGGGAATGGAGGTGTAAAAAGAAGTTTTTAGACGTAAAGGAAGAGATGGAAATTGAAGCGTAAATGCACCACAAAGATTCTCAACATTAATTCCTACAAACAAACCTGTGGATTCATGCACTGGAAAATAGAAAAGAATGCGTGATAAAACCGTGAACAAAAATAAGTTTTTGGGTCTGTGGGAAGTTTTACCCTCCTCGAGCTTTATTAACAGAGATGAGAAGGGAAGTCTAGGTCCATAACTTTTAGAGTTTTATCCTGTATTCTATTACTCATAAGGAGATGAAAAACTGTAACAACAAACTGAAAGAAAAGAACTAAGCAACAATGAAACTAGTAGGAGCAAAACTAATTTGAATGACAGAAAGAGAGCTAGCTTGATGGTAGAAAGAAAAGAATAAAAACATCGGAGAAGCTGAGGCACATGGGTTGGACCCTAACCCACGAGTCCAACTATCTGGAATTAAATCAGTAAAATGGAGTATGTCTACTCATTGCATTTGAAAAATGAAGTCTTATTACATCTCGGAGGTCTTGAACAGCAAAAGCCTAATAGCTTTCATTAAAAGTTCTGAATGGAATCAAGTCACTAACTCACTCCTAGCTCTAGCTCTGCTCTATTTATTCTCTAGGGAAGCTATCAACAACTCCCTTGAAAATGGTGGTTGAGTCTACTTTGACTCCAAGTAAACATAGATTGAGTGCCCTTCGTCTTTAGTTGCTTGGCTGCCTCTTGGAATTCGATTTGCTGGAGAATCCGAGTGAAGTATGGCTTGAGTGCACTTAGTCTTGAGTTGCTTGGATGCCTCTGAAATTCGAATTGTTGGAGGGGGATCTCATGAGGATCCTTTGGCTACCTGTGAGAGTTAAGGAGGGTGGAAAATCCCCTTGAATCTCTCCAATATTTTCTCCCTAATTTCCTGATGTTGTGCTCATTTATTCTCCAATCCTGATCTTCCATTGGCAGGGAGAAAGTCCCTAAATCGTCTCCTTCTCCAAATTTGTATAGTCTGCCAAATATTCTCACAATAATCTATAAAAATAACCAATATTAGTAAAAAATATGCAACTACCTTTAATCCTTCCTAAGAAAATATTAAAGCATAAGAAAACATTATTAAGTGCATAAGGAGAGATTTAATATATCATTTTATGTGCATAATGAAGGTATATGGGCCTAAGAAAGGTTAGATGGGCCTTATTTTATGTATAATTTAGAGGCCCATCATCACCCCCTACTAAAATTGTTGCTCATCCTCTGAGCAACTATTCATCCTCCCTGCCTTATGGTTCTTCCTACATGCTGGCTTATTTCATTTTCTATTTCTTGGGCCATGCGCTGCTCTTCTGCTAATATTATTTCTATTTTCTTGCTACAATTATTCTTGTAGGTTATTCATCGAGGTCCTCAGATGCTTTGAGTAAATCTATTTTGCATGCCAAGTGGTGGTTGATCCACCTTTTATTTGATTTTTTTTCTTTTCATTTATTTTATTTTCCTTTTTTTATTTTTTTTTATTTTTTCTATTTTTTTTTATTTCATGCAAAGTAAATTCACATTTCTTTTTCTGTGAACTGAGTTCACCCTTGGTTACCCCTTGTCACTCCTTGTCTTCTATTACAATGAACTTCTTACTGGCCACTTTCTCAAGTCCTTTTTACTTTTGTCTTGTTCCTTTTCTTGGTGGAAAAAGTGGGGCTAGTTGGTAGATAAGGCCGAGGTTGCTCTGCTACTGATTTTGGCTATAAAAAAACTTTCTTTGTCACACTTTTTAATGTTTTATTAAGCTAAAATAGATTCAAAGAAAGTTTTAGATGATTACATACCTGAGCCTTACCATTGACTTGTTTTTTGCATGTGATATTGAAGTTACTGATATGGTTGTTGAAGCTATCTTCGGTGGTTCTAAAGTTGCATTTGATAATATGCTTGAGGTCCTTTTGGAGCTTCTGAACACAAGAGGAGGAAGTCGAAGTTTGACTACCAACATTTTGACTAAGGTATTGACCATTTTTTTTTTTGTGCCAAATTTCTATTTTATGCTTGCAAAGGTTGGAGAGCACCTTCATTAATTAGAGAGAGATATATGGAGAAATACATTCTTTCTTCTTCTTCTTTTTTTTTTTTTTTTTAAGGCCTACTAGCTGCCTCAATGAGGTTTTCAACTAGAAGGTCTGCCTAGGCACCTCAAAGGAGGTTTTCACCTAGGATATTTTATTTTCCTCTTCTTCTTTTTTCAACCCAATGAATGCCTCATGGAGGTTTTCAATCAGTGAGGCAATCTTAGACGCCTCAAAAGAGGTTTTCACCTGAGATTTTATTCTTTCCTTTTTTTTTTTTCACTTTCCTACTCTACTTGAAAAAAGAAAAACCTTTTTCAAGTATAGGAATACTTCCAATGGAGCCATGTGCACATCAAGATGACAGATAAAATTAGGTGCACACTTGGAATACATGTTTTGACATGTACCTGAATATAAGAGATGAATTTCTTTGACTGGGATTGTATCAAGTATTGTTGGAGAAGAGTGTGTTGCTGCAACTTAATGACTATTTGGAACCATATTTCAATATAGTTGTGATGCCCCTGGTTCACTTGTTGAGTTGGATCACCTTGGATGTCCTCTTCTATTATGGCAGTCAAATCTTCCTCTTTTTTCTAACTGTCCTCATGAACACATGGAGGAAATGTTGGTAAAAATGAGGGAAATTTCTCAACATCTGATTCTAATATCTACTCTTCATCAACTGCAGCACTTGATTCTCTGATATCCTCATTCGAATCACTTTCTTCTTGAGGTTGTCCTGCAATAAAATTAAGAAGGTCTCTTCATTGCAATACCTTTCTTGAACTAAGATGTAGACCATTTAGATCAAGAGTATATGTTGGGTAGTGTTGTACCTCAACATTGTAATTGGGCTGAGATACTTCATGGTGTAGGTTTATAAATGGTGGTATAGGTAGTTGAGTGGGGGTGGATATATGAGATGGATGTGGTTGAGGCTATGGTTGTGGTGGAGGTGGATGGTAGGGATAACATGGAGTTGGGTATGGAGGATATGGAGGGAAATATTAAGGATATTGTGGATTTTCCCAATAAGGACCTTGCCAACCATGTTGCCAATATTGGTTTTGGGGATGAGATGGCCAAGGTTTCCAAGGAGGGAGTGTATCCCAATTGGTTTGATATGGATGTGAATAATCTTGAAATTGTGAAGTGGATCCTTGAATCATATCAAGTTGACTAGGATACCAGGGTATCCTTGGAGCTACATAACATAGCTTCTTTGGTGATTGCCTTGCTCCATTTTCTTCTTAGTAAACTTCTTTAAACCTGGATAATGATGAAAAACATTTAGTAGCATATGGTTCTGCATGGATAACAAAAATATCAGCATCTTCTTTTTTCTCATTTTGTATCTTTAACATTTCTACTTGTTCACTTAGATTCATAATAATTTCTATTTTAAAGTTATCAAGAAAATTTCCAAGTTCATTTTCCTTACCAATGTTGATGTTGATTTACTTGCTCCGCTTTCATGTTTCAAAAATTTCTTCAAATGACAATTGGTATACATCTCCTCTACTCATGAGATTAAGGAGATCAATTCACTCATCCATAATTGTTCTAAGTAAGAGTGTTTTTAGTGTGTCAAATCCTAGATGATGCATTTTTTCCCTCTTAACATTATATATGAACCTCTCTATTAGATCCTCAAGGCTCTCATCTTCTTCTTGGTTCATTCTAAATTTTTCTTCTCTAAGATCACGACCTTTATATTTTTCTAGAAATATCTTTTTCGTATCATTCCATGATCTTATTGAATTAGTACCTAGACTCATGAACCATTTAAGAGCTCTATCCTTCAATGTTGCAGGAAACAATCTCATTTTTTGAGTGTGTGATAAGTAGCCATAAGACCTACAAAGTATCTCAAATTCAAAGAGAAATGTTTACGGATCCTTTGTCCTCATACCATGGAAGTTGGGAAGGAAATATAGAGGGATGTTCTTCATAGGTACACTGATGTCCATATCTTGAATGGGAAACCAAATAAGATCTTCTTCATTGTCATCATATCCATCCATCTCTTCTACCTTCAAAAGTGTATGGTGATGTGGTTCTTACTGCACCACGTGGTCAAGTGGGGGGTTGGTATTAGAGAAAAAATATTCTGAGTATCCCTACTCCTATTAGGCATGAAAATCATATTTTTTTTTTCAATATTTCGGAAACAACATGAAAAGGAAAGCAGAGAAGAATGCTAGAACAAAATCAAAGCATCTACTAGACACGTCCCCGACAATGGTGCCAAAAAGTGGTGAGCCCTGCTATTGCACCAAGGATGCTACAACTCCCAGGGGCTGGCCTACTTTACTTTATCAACCTGAGGTTCATACAAACTTTGAGGTAAAAATTCTATATACACAACATATGCATTATGTTCATGTCATCCTCTTCTTCTTTACGAAACGGTACTATTTCTAAGGTTTCTCAGTGAAGTCTGTCACACTCTAATGAAACTAAACTAAGTTGTAGAAAGGAAATGACAAAAGGAAACTAAATTATATCATTAAAAAGAAATGAAACTAATTTAATTTGCAGAAAAGGAAATGACTGAAAAGAAACTTAAGCTATAATGCTGAAAAGAAATGGCAGAAAGGAAACTAATCCTAAACCACACTTAACTTGGCCAAGCGACTAAATTCACTCTACTTATCCTATGATCTATCTACCATGCTTCTATCCATGCAAATAAGTTATCCATGACTTAATTCTAACTAAAAGAGTTAATTTGTAGCTTGGAGGAAGAAAAGGGCTAAAATGGTTAATGGAGGGCTTAACGCATGAAACAAGGCTTAGAAGTGGAAAGAGCGGGGTTAAAAACTTATTAGAACTTTATTATAGCACAAAAAGGCTTTGGAGTGAAATAATATGAAAAGTGCGATGGCGGAGATGCAATGGAGGAAAACGTTGCAATGTGCGATATCGCAATCGCAATATCACAAGATTAAAGGGATAGTGGAAGTGTTATTTGGGAGCTGGTGCGAGGTGTGAAATGCGATGAGGTAAACCCTACAAAGTGTGAAGTGTGAAGTGCGATGGGGTAAAAGCGGCAACGTGCGAAATGCGATATTGCAATCGGTGGAAGGAAGCGGTAAGTGTTAATGAAAAATGGAAAAGGTTCGATGAGTGATTTGCGATGTGACGAATGGAGGTGGGGCCAATATCGCAATCAAAATATCGCAGATTTGGAGCAGTAAGTCTTAAGGGAAAGGAAAAGTAAAATTCTGCGTAGTGCGATTGCGATGTACAGAGATGTGATTGTGGTCGAACGAAAAAGGAAATGCGATGCGATTTGCGATAAGTCTCAAAAGAAAAAGGGAAAGGTGTGAAGTGCGATTGCGATGTACGGTGGTGGGAGAAGTGAGGAGAAAAGGAAGAGGTCGAGCTTCAAAGGATTTTCAAGCGTTCTGGGTTGAAAGGGTGCAGCAGTAGTGACCGATAAAAACAAAGGAATAAGGTGGCTGAATGGCTTAAGTATTTTTTTGTGAATAAAAAGGTGGGTGCAACATTTAAACAAGAGGAAAAGGAGGGGAATGGAGGCATAAAAAAAAGTGTTCAGCCATAAAGACAGAGACAGAAATTGAAGCGGAAAGGCGCCAAAGAGCTACTCTAGGGTGTCAACATTAATTCCTGCAAACAAACCTGCAGATTCATGCATGAGAAAACAATAAAGAATGCGTGATAAAACCGTGAAAAGAAAGCAGTTTTTGGGTCCGTGGGAAGGTTTACCCTCCTCGATCTCTATTGACAGAGATGAGAAGGGAAGTCTAGGTCCATAGATTTTAGATTTTTATCTTCTATTATATTACTCATAATCAGATAAAAAACTATAGCAAAAAACTGAAAGCAAAGAATTAAGCAGCAAGGAAACTAGCAGGAGAAAAACTAATTTGAATGAGGAAATTAGCAGGAGAAAAACTAATTTGAATGACAGAAAGAGAGCTAGCTTAATGGCAGAAAGGAAATAATAAAAACATCAGAGAATCTGAGGCACATGGTTTAGCCCCTAACCCATGAACCCAGCTCTCTGGAATTAAATCAGTAAAATGTAGTATGTCTACTCATTTCATTAAAAATGAAATATTATTACATCCCGAAGGTCTTAAACTGCAAAAGCCTAATAGCTTGCAACAAAAGTTTTGAATGGAATCAAATCACTAACTGACTCCTAGCTCTAGCTCTGCTCTATTTATTCTCTAGGGTAGCTATCAACAACTCCCTTGCAAATGGTTATTGAGTCCACTTTAACTCCAAGTAAACATAGATTGAGTGCCCTTCATCTTTAGTTTCTTGGCTACCTCTTGGAATTCGATTTGCTGGAGACTCCAAGTGAAATATATCTCGATTTCATTTGGTCTTGAGTTGCTTGGCTGCCTTTGAAATTCAAATTGCTGGAGGGGGATCTCATGAGGATCCTTTGGTTTCCTGTGAGAGTTAAGGAGGGCGGACAATCCCCTTGAATCTCTCCAAGATTTTCTCCCTAACTTCCTGATGTTGTGCTCATTTATTCTCCAATCCTGATATTTCACTGGCAGGGAGCAAGTCCCTAAATCATATCCTTCTCCAAATCTATATAATCTGCCAAATATTCTCACAATATTCTACAAAAATAACCAATATTAGGAAAAAATGTGCAACTACCTTTAATCCTTCCTAAGAACATATTAAAGCATAATAAAACATTATTAAGTGCAGAAGGAGAGATTTAATATATCCTTTTATGTGCACAAGGAAGGTAGATGGGCCTAAGAAAGGTTAGATGGGCCTTATTTTATGTCTAATTTAGAGGCCCATCAAGAACCCAAGCTTATTATCATCTCCTATGCTCGGATTCTTGGTCAGGAGGATTTACTCCACAAATCCCATCAGAGGTATGATCTCAATTTTAATTTTCAAGTTTATTTCTACTTCTATGTATTAGCATTTAATTCGCTTCAAAATTATTTATAATTTCTGTGTTAATGCAGGCACGAGGTGTTCGCCACACACATGAATTAAGGTAAGAAAGTTATGGTTCTTGTAATCTTCTTCTATAGTTTTTTTTGAAATTCCTATTTTTTCTTGATTCCTAGTACTAACTGCTCCATTGCATGCCTGTGCAGGTAAACCCTTTTGCTTATGCTCTCTTGCAATATCGAACCATCTGTGGCCTATTCCACCAATGTATTTTGTTCTCATTTCACAAGTGCAATACATTACTCCGCTTAACTTAATTCCTCCGTCTTAGGCTCAAATTTTCAGGGTTTAGTAGTGTCGTATTCTTTTTCGAGTTAATGAGGGTTTCATTTTTGTTCTTCACCCTTCGTGGGTTCGGTTGAAAATGAACTGCTGCTAAATTATCATTTGGCCATGTTACATTCAACAAGGGTTTTGAATGTTTGTTCTTCGAAAATATTGTAATTATACCCCTAAGGGTTTTTCCACTGTTAAATTTTCATTTTAGACTTATATAGTATCTCTAGACATATTTTATTCACGACAGTGAAGGGTTTCATTTAGAACATGTTTTCTTCACGGGTGTGAAGGGTTTCCCACGGATATTCGACCCTCTGACCTCCACCATAAGTCTTGAGGGTTTCTGCTAATTAATTGGTGATTTTTCATGAAACTACCATGAATGTTTTCTGATGTTTATATGCATACATGTTTATACGCATAAGCGTTCTCTATTAATGAAATTATGTTATATTTTTTTCGGTTCCGAGCCTTCTATTCTATTCGGCTTTATAAGTGTCATGCATATCGTCTTGTCCCTACAAGATTCTGCTGTAGTTAAATTTGTATCTTATATTCTTCTGTTATGTCTTTTATTTGAGTCCCCTATCATGTTCAAGAAGATGTTAATTATAACTCTATAAATAAAGACTTGCGGTGTTTCCTGCTAGACCCACCTTAATTATGTTTTCCATATTTTTAAGCTCACTGTTTTCTTAAATTTTCTGAGCTCAGAGTCCTATATTTACTGGTGTTTATCTTATTTATAATAGGAACAAGATTATGTTTTAATGTAGCAATAAATATGACAGTTCTTGATGTATTTTTGGAATTTTATTAGATCTTCTCTGTTAGTCTGATTGAATTATTCGACATATAGATTGGAATAATTTTATTTGTTTTAATAGTTATATTATTTAAATCTTATTTTTCTTTCTATTAGTATAGTATAATTTTTATTGAGGGAAAATTTTAGGGGCTAATATCCCATGCTTTTTTCAAAAAAAAAGATTCACCAATTTCCATTTTTCTAAAAATGAATTCGCCCAAAATTTATACTATAAAATTATTTTACCTTAAAAATCACCAATATTGTATATTTTCTAATGTAAAATAATTATAAATCTACACATTTTTACAAAATTATCATCAAACATTTTAAAATTTGGATATTAGAGACTAGTAAGATTCGCCAAGGTTGCTAAACTTTAAGATAAACTTCCATCCTTAAAATTTTCCTTGATTCTATCCACAGGTGTCCTGACCACCTCGTGAGGTTACAACCTCTGGCCGTGTATAATTTATTCCTTCTAAAGGACAGCCTGTCTAATTTGGGGGAATTTCTCCTAGATGGACTAACAATTCAATTCCTGGCAAGGATTGTCCCAATTTCCAGTCAGGTTTACCTATGGACTTTCTAATATTATTTCTTCAAGAAAAGAAAGCTCAGTTACAGTAAATATTTGAGAAATCAAATAAAGATTGTTTGAATTCAAATTCTTAGAATTCTTTACTACCATGTAGCTCAATTAATATCATACCATAATACTACGTCAAATTTACACATACTTTGAAAATTCTACTAAAAGAATAAAACTGAGATACAGAAAGGAAATAGTTTTTATTTTCAATATATTTTTCTTATCTTAGGAAGTATTTCTAATGGCATATGCCCAACCTTGAGTGAGGTCTTCAGCTCCCCTGTGCTCCTCACCAAAGTAGGAATAAAAAGCAGTGTTCTCAAGGAGATAGACCTCAGGACTCTTGTCCAGTCTCCTCTCCTAAAACAGGTAGTAGAGTTCCACTGGTTTTCCTCGAGCTCTGGATACTCCCTCCTTTCAGCCCTTAGCTATTTCTCTTCACCTGCATAGAACCCCTTTCCTCCTCTATAACATTCACACAGTATTTAATTCTATCCACATAAAAAAAAAATTACTTGTTACCAACATCATCATAACCCTAAGTATAAACACATTACTCCACATGGTTATTTATCAAGCTCTCGAGGTTTATACATATTAATTCAATCAACTATGAAAACGCTTATCATAAATCATGCGTATGTTCATACTTATGATTTCAACATCAATATTCATCCTAAAATAATAATTAATGTCTAATTATTACTTGAGCTCTTAAACTCTAGAATTTACATATACTTATAATGCCATCCAATGGAATGTATGTTTAATATATAAATATATATATATATATCGAGCTCGGGTGATTACATTGGAATTTTCCACAGTGTTCATCATTGATTTCTCTGTATAATCTTGTCACGTTGATTGTATTTTCTTAGGCTTACCATATCCAAGTTGGTGTTTGCAATAATGTTTTTGACCTTTGCCTGACATTAGATCTCATTGTATATATTTTCATGTTGCAAAGGATTTGATTGCCGGTACAATTTTCATGAGGAGGTGCTAATTGTTTTAAATAATTCATGTCTCGACCATCGTTAAAACCTCCACCCGTCTGCTCCTTTGGCTTCCCTTTGTCCCGCACTCTGCCTTTGGGTTTATTCTATCCGTTGAAATCTTATCCTCGGTGATCAACGGTGCAGACACGAGGTTGGCATGGTTTTGGTAACCACCCACCTGATCCCCCTGCCTGTGGTTTCATTTGTTCCACCGTCGTGCTAGGGTTTTCAACTATGCAAGTTTTGGTTCTTCCTTGTGTCTGTCATTAGATGATTTCCTCTGCAACACAGTGCTACCCATCGATATGACCATGCTACATTTTTCTTTGTAGTCCACAGAGGTAATCATGTTCATCATTTTTTTTGCTGGTTATTTCACTTGGGTTATTTTTATTTTTCTCTGTTATCACTTGAGGAAGCTGAGACCTCACTTCCTATCACAGGGAGATCTTGTGGTTTTCTCCCAGGTGATCAATCCTTATCCTAAGGTTCATGATTTGCAACTTATTTTTAGGTTTATTTCAGTGATAGAAATTGAAATGAGAGCGTATATAACACTCTTCTCCTCTTGCTGGCTCTCACAGTGTTCTAGAGTTTTTCTCCATCTCAGTGAGGCATACCGACTATCTTCAGTTCGTAGAGAGAACGCACAAGCCTTCATGGAATTCTCGACACAAACATGTAATAATTTTGCAGTCATGACTTGTATTATGGTTTATATTTTATTTTTCATTATAGTTCTTTTAATGGCTGAGACTTGACATCTACAGATGCGAATGCAGGACTTGCATGTCCAGTTAGGGCTAGCTGCAAGATATTCTTGAGATCCCTATGAGTTCCCTCCCAGGTAAGCTCTTTCCCCATTTAATTTTTCTATGGTTATATATATATATATATATATATATATATATATATATATATTAGCTGAGGTTGCTCATGTCTATAATCATGACCACCCCTTTGTCTCCTGTAGGTACTTCGGGTTTGATAGCACGAATCATTTCCAACCTAGCCGTGAATTCTATTTTCTAGGTTAATGTTTTCCAAGGGTTTTACCAAGGCTCGACCCTATTTTACATAACTGTTCAATTTTCGTCTATTTAAATACTTTTTATATAATTAGAACAGAGAAAAGGACTTCATATTTCATTTTTAATTTCAGTTTTATTTCTAAGTGATTATTTGTTTGGTGCCGAGTCCATTATTTAGACTCTCAGTCGATTTCCTAGACTCTTATTAGGTCATTTGGTTCCTCCTGTATGTATTCATTTTCTGTATTTCATTTAATCCTTTAATTGTAACCCCATTTTTGTTAAATGGTGTAAGAGGAAATATTTCGTATAAATCAATAATGTTTGTACTGTACATTTCCAAATTATACGATTATGTTCTATTGGTTGATGTCGGGCATTACTGTGAATTTCTCATTAATTAAATTCTGAAATGATACTTTTCCCTTTGCAAATTCTTGCTTATTCATTTCAGTTTTCTTCTAGTTTTATATAAATTTGTATATCTCGGGTCATTGGCTCAAGGGACATTGATCCCAGACCCATCCCTTGGGTCTGGTTGCTAAACCCGCTGGCCTAGACCCTTGAGTTCTCACTACATAGAATCCCTACTGTCTGAATTATCTTGTTGTTGCAGATTTCTATATTCTTTGTATTATAACCTTTGATTATTGAAATGGAATCGATTTATGTATCAGTGGTTTTGAATATAGTAGTACTAGATTTTTTAGACAGAATATAGTTTTTTGTCATAAGTTGGATTTACAAAGTTTATGTAACATACTCCTATCGTTATAATTCACATTTTCTACTTACATTAGACACTACCTATAACAATTATAACATAGTATAATTTATAATTGCAACATATAGTAAACACTACATGTAACAATCATAACAAAATAGTAAAGATTTTCTTACTATTAATAATGTTAAAACTGTAAATCCAAGATATTTAAATACCTATCTTAGAGGATTCTTCCAGTTACTAATAGTCCTCCAAACCTTGAGTGAGGAAATCACGTCCTCTGCTCCCCCCTTGGTCCTCACCAAGGCCTAGGTAATTCTCTGAGACAAGAAGTTAGAACTCAAGATCAAAATACAGTCTTTACTTCACTTGGGTAATCTTTGAGATCCACTGGCTTCCTCGCCAGCTCTGGATGACTCATAGAAACAACCTATTGCTTAATGCCAACATTCTCTCTGCACATAACCCCTTCCCTTCTCAGGATTTTGATTTTCATCCTTTTTGGGAAGGTAATTGTCAGAACTGTCTCAACCTTTTTACCCTATGTCCTTGGAATAATTTACCATCAGTTACTTCCTTTTTACTCAAGAAAATTATTAATTAAATTTTAAAAATAGAAAGATAATATATTCAAGTCTTGTTAACGAATACCCTTATTCGTTACTTATTCAAAATGTGCCATAAAAAATCTATTAGCCATTATGTAAATTAAGACAGGGTGTTACATCTTCCCCCGCTAAAACAAACACCGTCCTTGGTGTTATTTGATCAATGAGAACAACTCCGGATAGGTTTCTTGAATAACATGCTCGTCCTCCCAAGTAGCCTACTCTGGGCCAAAGTGCTTCCACTTCACTTTAACTTGGGGGATGACTCGCCTCCAGAGAATTATTTCTCTCTGATCTAGAATATGCTATGGTTCTACCAGGAACTCATCGTTCGGTTCTACTTGCAAACAACAATTATCATAATCAGTTCAAATCAGAAATATATTTTTGTTACAAACATAATATGGTGTTGACTTACATGTATACCCTGCCAATGTATCACATGTTTAGGATCATGTATGTATCGCTTCAGTATTGATACATGAAACATGTTATGTACTAGTATATGGTTGGGTAGAGACAACCGATAGGCCACCGTTCCTATCCTTTCAAAAATATTGAATGGTCCGCAATATATGGGAGCCAATTTGACACAAGAATTCCACCTCAAGCTACTCTTTTTTGGTTTAATTCTTACATAAAAATGATCCCCTACCACAAAATCATGGAAGGTTCTTTTTCGATCTGCATAAACTCTTTGTCGGTCTTGGGCTAATTTCAAGTTCCGCCTGACCTTCTTTACTTCCTGTTCCATTTCCTCTAGCATGTCCAGTCCAAGCATCATCTTGTTTTCTATACTTCTCCAATTTATAGGAGTTCGACATTGTCTTTTGTACAATGATTCAAAGGGGATCATCTTAAGGGATTCTTGATATTCGTTTTTGTAGGAAAACTCAACCAAATGCATATACTCTTCCCATTTCGTAGGTTGTTGCATCACATACCTGCGCAACATTTCTTCTAAAACTTTATTCACACTCTCTATTTTCCTATCCTTTTGAGGATGACATGCAATACTAAATTGTATTTGCGTCCCCAAGCTAGTAAATAGCATCTTCCATAATGATGATGTAAATTTTACATCTCGATCTGAGATGACAATTTGGGGAATACCATGCAATCTAAAAAATCATTTCATGAAGATATCAACAATTTGTATTTTCTTATAAGTTGACTGGATGGGAATGAAGTGAGCCACCTTGCTGAGTCTATCAACTACCACCATAATTGAATCATCGTGTCTTTTGTTTCTTGGTAGTCTGGTGATGAAGTCGAGGGAAATGACTTCCCATTTCCATTTTCGTACCAGAATACGCTGAAGCAATCCTGCGGGATGTTGATGTTAAACCTTAATTTGCTGACACTCCAAGAACTTGGTCAAATATTCTCTAATTTCCTTTCGCATCCCAGGCCAGGAATAATCCTTCCTAATTGCAGTTAAAATTTTCTGATATCCTGGATGTCCTGCATAGAAACTCTTGTGATATTCATCCAAAATGAATCTCTTTAAATTCTTTTGATTAGGAATATATATTATTTTTCGATAGACTAGGAACTTCTTATCATTGAGCTCATAGTCTGATTGTTTTCCTTGCCTTTCATCTTCTTTTGCTTGCTGCCATAGGAACTAATATTCAGGGTCTTTCTTTGTTGTCTCCATAATCTGCTCTTGAAATTTGAATTCAAATTGGTTAAAATAAAGATCATAGATGCCATGCAGTTTCCTTCTTAAATCATTGGCCACCCAGTTCTCTTTACCTTTCACGTGTTGAATATAAAAATCAAACTCACTTAGGAATGTGTTCCATCTTTCTTGGCAAGCATTCAGATCAGATATTTTAAAGTATCTAGTTAAATTGTTATGATCAGTTATCAAAACAAATATTTTTCCTAGCAGATAACGTCTCCATATCCAAAAGGCATGCACCACCGCAGTCAGTTCCAAGTCATAGGCGGAATACCTCTGCTCATGATCCTTCAACTTCATAGATTCATATGCTATGATTTTTCCCTCTTTGGGTCAAGATTTCTCCTACACCCTCCTTACACGCATTAGTGCATATTGCAAAGTATTTACTTGGATATGCTACTTTCAGAACATGGGAAGTTGTTAATAGCTCCTTCAATAACTGAAAACTATTCTGACATTCCTGAGTCCACTTAAAGACTCATCCTTTCCACTGTAAAGAGGTAATGGGAAAGGATATTTTAGAGAATCCATTAATGAATCGTCGGTAGTATCCAGCTAATCCCATAAATGAACGTATGTCTGCTAGATACACAATTTTGTAGAAACTTGAAGAATAAGAACAATTTAGCACAGACATGAAGAATGCAATACAATACAATCAAAATTGAAAAATATTCAATTATGTACAATATAATATGTACTGCATCGAGTGCACATTATTTAGAAAGTATTGTACAGAGAAATATAAGGGTTTTAGAGAAAGCACTTTGACTTTGATTTGAAAATATTCCCAAAGGAGATGGGGATGGCAGGTTCCCTTGGAGGAGATTTGGTATGGAGATTGAGTTGTGGTGGAAACAAAGGTTTCCTTGTTGGGTTGCCCTAGATTCAGGATTTCTGGAATGAGTTTGTATTCACTTGTATCCATTACTGTACGGGTGTATGATGGATATCAACAATTTGATTTTCCTATTTTGCCAAATTTTCACATCATTTTTTGTGTTGAATTTACATGCTTGAACATTTTATTATGCTTGATTAACTTTTTTTCGTGGATTTTGGTTAAGTTTAGTTTTCTATTTCGTAATAAGAGTTTTGTAGAGATTCCAGGTTTGGTAGATTTGCAGTTTAGTCTACTACATTGAGAGTACATACTCTATTCATCTGGGCTAGGTTTGTAAAATCACGCATATGGGTGTTGTGAATTAGAATGAAGTACTCGGGTATTTTTCTAGGCTTGAATATTTCGCATTCTATTGTGGTGATTTTTTCTTGGTATTCTGTTGGGAAGCTAATAAAAGGAACTTAAAGAAACAACTTGGAGCAACTTGTACCAAGCCACTACTTCAACTCGACCAACTGCCTTTACAAAAACATGGGTGGTTTTGATGTCTCAGCATAATAATTGTATGTATATGTGGTTGAAAATTTCCACTCGGATGGATAATGACACCACTATCTCCACAACTTCCATAATTCGCATCTCAAAGAAGATCCTCGATGCACATTATCGAATCAGAGGTGGAATTGTGCTTATTCAGGTATGTGAAGCAAGCAGATTGTGGGATGATTTAATATATGTTAATTTAAATGAATGACCCTATGAAAACATTCAAGTATGTGAAGCAAGCAGATTGTGGGAAGATTTAATATATTTTAATTTAAATGAATGACCCTATGAAAACACCTAGGTATGTGAAGCAAGCAGATTGTGGGAAAATTTAATATATTTTAATTTAAATGAATGACCCTACGCAAACATCTAGAATTACATATCCGCATTCATTGTGCAGATCATAAAGAGAAATATTTTGTTTCTGAACATCTTTTTCTTCCAAATTGGCTGATGGAAAACTCAGATTCCTGTCGTTCCCAATGATGAACTCATGGATGTTCATATTCAAGATTCACATGTTAAAGCCTCCAACATTTCTGGAACTACTGATTATAGTGATTTTAATGACCGACCTTTGCAGTTTTTTGCAAAGACTAAAGCCTTGGAATATTTGATAATTATTCTTGATGATTCTGAAAATGAATGGTCTAAATAAGACACATCAGGTAGTTTACCCATTTTGAGAGGAAGGGACCCATATTTTCACCTTGTTTCTGGTTTTGGAGAGTTCCATAGGGATCCAACTTCTGACCTTGTTTTTTTTTGGGGGAGGAGTTTCAGAGGGACCCAATTTATCACCTTGGACGCAACTTATCATCCGTCTTGAGAGGAAGGGACCCATGTTTTCACCTAGTCATAAGACAATTTCAGATTTCTTAAAACCATGAGTTTTTATCTATAAGGTGAGCTTTTTCAAGTGGGGTGCTTGCTAATATTTATCGGGTTGTGAAATATGGGGTACGTGTTGATGGTTATTGGGTTATGAAATATTTAATAACTCTGTAGAGACAATATCTTCTTGCCATTTCAGATTTCCTAAGACTCTGAACTTTTATCTAATTTAATGTTTAACTTCGGTCATCAATTAGGTGAGGTTGATCAAGTGGCGTAAATGCCAATAGTTATTGGGTTATGAAATATCTATAAACTCCATATAGACCATAGGACTGTGTAGATATGTTTGAAATTAATTCATGAAATCAGGCTCTAAAGCACTATCATTTGTATTCTAAGATTGGCACATGTTTTTAAAATTGAATAGAGATTGCTTTGCATTATCCCCACACATTAAAATAAATCATTGGAAGTTCACCCAATTAAATAAAAATAGTAGAGCACAACCTCCTCTATCCTTTGTTTTACAGTGCTCAACTCGACCTTGAAGTCATGCATACTTTAGGGTTCCCTCACATGGCAACATTCCCTTCCTTATACCTTATATCGTTGTTCACAAAGCCATTCAATAATGTAATTCAACATTTCTTTAGATGAAAACCTTTAGTAAGCCATTAAACAACATCATCATAGTCCTTAAAAAAAGGTATAATCCATTAAATAATTTAAAATTATATAAAATCATATTAATCTCAAAAAGTATACACAAGGTCTATCTTTTAAAAAAAAATTGAACCCTTGGTCCTCTTTCATGATCTACTTTATAGAATACTTACAAATTGTTCAAGATCCAAAAATAATGGATCTCAACCCTCTTTATCTATCTTTAACTTACTAAATAAAAAATATCAAGGAGGAAATAATATATGATCCCCAAGTAGAATTGATGAGGTGGCTCTCCACTAAAATTTGATTAGGCGTTTTTCAAACATAGAGAATTTATTTTTGACGAATTATTGAAAAATAGGCTCCAAATATTCCTTCTTATATCTCAATTTGTGACACTTGTCTAAAAAATGAAAGAGGTTTTTGTTAACGGTTCTGTTCCCAACAAAAACCTATTTTTGTTTTCAAACATTATTTTCTATTTGTTCGAAAACTGCACCAAAAGTTACTATCTTTTATGGGTAAAATAGAGTAATAAAGCAAATTTTTGTCATCATGTTCAAAGTTGTAAGTTCACCATTTATCTTAGTTTTGATTCAAAAATATTGAATCTTGGTGCGTGAATCCATCTTGCATGAGCTTTATCGTGACTAGAACCCCATATCTCCACCTCAAAAAATGCATCTGCTCCAGTCACTGACATATTAATTGTCAGTGCTCTGTCAAAATATTTTCAAAAGGAATGTTGACAGATGAACTGTCAAAAAATGTTATAAAAAGAAATTATTTAATTTTTTTTGCTTCCTCCAGCAAAATCTCTATATTATTAGTCTGCGTTGGCTTGAATATTTGGTTGACTTAGTTGTTGAAATAAACTTGAAGGTTGGAGCTCATCGAGACCAATAATTTTACTTTTTATAAAAATAACTAAGAACCCTTTATCAATAATCGAGAACATATATAGGCACAAAGAATACCAACATCGCAATTTTTTTCGCAGCGCCTGATTTTTAAGAAAATGAACACTCACTACCATTTAATCTGTTAGTGATTTAATTTAAAAATATTTTAACCAATGTTGACAAAATATCTATCAATGCTCCTGAGTTTTTTGTGAAACTTTTCAAATAACTGCTCTCGGCCATTATCCTTGAAAGTAAACTATGATAATATGTACCATATTCCATACTTTGTAGTCCATTTCAAGTATCTGGGTGTCCTCTTTGTTGCTATTATATGACTCTGTTTAGGTGTTAACTGATATATTGTCACTAATCTGACTTCCAACATTATATCTAGTCTAGACACTACAAGGAAAATACCCTCTAGCGGATGCTTTTGAGGAACCCCTTATAAAAATAGCCCAGATATCCATTTGTAGTGGAGGTCTCAAGAGGTGGTTGGCAGGTGGAGGTTTTTGCGGTTGTTTTTTTTGTCTGGTGTGTTTCTCATCATAATCCGCACTGGTGCATTTAACTCACAACGCACTTGGGCATACTAAAAATTAGCACATTGAGACACCGCTCTCCGTACAAACCCGCCCGGTGCATCTCATTACTATAGCGCACCGGTGCGCTACGCATAAACATGCCCTGTGCGTCTCAAAAACCCGCGCAGCGAAACTGGGTTAAATAAAAAAAATTACCCAACGAAAAAACCACATTTTCACTTATTCAGTGCTCCAGACGTCTTAACCACTGGTGTGAATTTCTCTTGTTTGAGGCACCTTGCCATCGATGCCCCCATTACAAACACTGCTGCCATCCATTTCCCACCTTGTGGAGTTCGAATTTAGGAAAACAGTGGGAAAATTTTGTTTCTCCAATTTCTCAACAAATATGCCTTCTCGATGCACAAATGTACAGGTATTTTACTTTTTTCTCAATAACTTAACGTTTTAGCAGATTAAAATTGTAAAAAACCTTAAAATTTACCAATTTAAAAGAAAAATTATGCGCGGTACGCTCGAGCCATTCAGCTCGCAGCATTTGTGGTGCTGCCTATAAAGATACAGGCCGCACCGTGAACGGTGCTAACAAAAACCGCACTAGGGCTCAGTGTGGTACCGAAAATTCCCACTGTGTTTTTTTTTTAAACATACATGGCGGTGCGATCGTTTAAACGACTGCATCATTGACCATGCATAAGTGTCGTAAAAGCAGTGTGTTGACCAAACTATGCGCCCTGGGGCGGATATCTAGGTCAGCGCACCATCGTCCCGACATCAGTACATAGTCGACGGTGCAGTCGTTTATAGGACCACACCATTGACCATGTACTGATTTCAGGAGGGCGGTGCACTGACCTAACTATCTGCCCCAGGGTGCATAGTTTGGTCAACACACTGCCCTCCTAAACTGGTACATCGTCAACGGTGCGACTGTTTAAACGACCACACCGTTGACCATAAATTATTGTTGGGCGGTGCATTGACCAAAATATATGCCCCAGGGCAAATATTTTCGTCAACGCACTGTAGAAAAATTACAATTTATTTTTTTCGGTGCGAGAACAATTTCCATGTGCATCGAGAGCGGTGTGCAATAAAAAAGTATGCACCGGTACCGGTGCGTGACTGTTTTTTTGGGCGCACCGACTGTTATATATATATATATATATATATATATATATATATATATATATATATATATATATATATATATGTCTCTTTTAATAAAAAAATGTATTAAATATGTGAATCATTCAGTGACGTCAACGGAGAGAACAAAGGGAACAACAAGAACATATGGAGGACCAGTATAACGTGATTCACCTATGGGAGACATAAGAGAGGGAGAGACTTATGTACCCTCGCCCTATTACGAAAGCCAACAAGTTTCTCCTAAGGGAGGTAGGCCTCTTCAAGTTCTATGAGGAGGCTACATCCCTGGAGGGCCATATGTCTTATTGGGACAACTCATCTTCAGGTGGAATGCCCACCGACAGGCTTTTTGGGTTGGTTCTAACCAGTGGTACGTGCCCACTAAGGAGGACATAAATTTTATTACTGGTCTATCTAGGAGAGGGTGGGATTTGCCCCAGTTCCCAGATTTCCCTGTCAGCTATTCAGTAGGGATTTAGTTGGCGTACTCCTAGAGATACATTAGGGACGATATACTTTCTCCTGCATATTTTTAGGTGGCCAGTGGACAATTACGTATTACTTCGTTTGGTGCAAAGGAGGTGAGGTGCCTCTCACTACTGTTGACGACGATTGCACACTATACCAGTGAAGGGAAACACATTAGTTTCCCACTTTTATTTTATATTTATTCTTTATTCCAGGCGCCACGACTTGTGAGATGGTGTGCAATTTTTTGTGACAGTTTTGTACATCATTAGATAGATTTCGTTCTCAAGCACGTGGGAGGCTGAACTTCCATTTTGCTTCAGATTTATTTTGTTTATTTTTTGAGAGGTTTCCAGAGATGAGGCCTACTTTTTTTTGGCAGCCTCGTAGGCTGATGCTGCACGTAAAAATGGAGATGTGAGGCCAAATGATGCCCAAGAGGGGCCAGTCTGACTTTCCCGCCAGGATATCTCCTGAGGCACTGGAGTTTCCATCTAGTATTGATGATCACTCCTTCATTTTGGTTCCATGTTCGTACGCTGGTTAGGATTGGCAAGGGTGTACCAACATCTACTTCACACAAGATGAGTCATCGGATGCGAGAGGTAATATTAGTGTTTTCTTTAAAATAATATAGTTTCATTCTATTGTCTTAATTAATTAATTAGAATTATCAAATTTATTCTAACACGTTATTTATCTTGTTTTATTAAATTTTTTAATGAAATTTTCTAATTATTGTTGTGTACTTATATATATTTTGTAGATATTGGTTCATTCACTGGCGATGAAATTCCATCGCCACCGAATGATCCAAGTGTAGATCATGTTGAAGAGGAGATAGCAGAGGCAGAGGATTAGGGTGACAGATTTGGTCCTGATCAGGCGCAAATACCCGCGGGTGTGTGGCGTAAGCTGGACACCTTATTTAGGATGGAGTTGGGCGAACAACTCTGTTGACTCCTAGTTGAGGAGGAATTCATGCTCGTCATGATCAGAGAGATACATGCTGATCATAGGCTAACACATATTTGGAGAGGCATGCCCCGTGATATGTTGACCCTCATGTGGCATATCGTTGGAGCTACCAGAGAACTGGCGTGGGCGAGGACAGGTAGGCGTGGTGGAGATGCAGTATGACAGAGCAACGCATCATCTGATGATCATGATCATGAGGGGAGTGATCATGATTCTAGTACTCCACCTCCTCCTCCACATCGTGTCGGAGATGATCATGATGAGCAACCTGCAACATCTAGTCATGATCATGAGCAAGCATCATCTAAAAAGTCTGCACCATCTCAGCAGACACGTTCTAGTCCTAAGCAGGCACTTGATCCCGAGGAGGGCGCAAGTCCATTTGAGGAGGCATGTCCATCGACTGAGCAGGCTACCGCACCATCCATTGAGCAGGTTGGACCATCTACGAGTCATCAGTAGGCAGTTCCTGATCAGTATGCACCTCCAGATCAGTAGGCACGTGATCATCATCTATCTTAGCATGTCGAGGCTACACCATCGACTGAGCAGACCTTGACTATTACTACTATTGATGTACCACCAGATATTTGGCATTTATATGCAGTTATATAATTTTGAATATATATATATATATATATATATATATATATATATATATATATATATATATATATATATATATGGTCCATGTATTTTATGTTCATGTTGCAGATGTACTTAATTTACATGTTGGTGTTCATCTTGATGTGTATATTTTTAGGTTATATTAGATATGTTTATTTAATGTGCAGCTTGCAGACATATGTGTATGTGATAATAGTTATTTGACATGAGATGAATATTTGATGTTTGTGTCGTGATGATGTTATACAATACTTGTGTTTTGTTATATGATCATGATCATGATGATTAGATGATGTTAGCGAATTTGAATGTGTTTTTTAATCAAATATGATGTTTGTACGATGGTTATCATGATCATGACGTTTATTTTTAATATTAAATCATGATATTTATTAAATATTATGTCGTGATTGTAATTGAAATTTTAATTTTAATTGTATGTAAAATTGTAAAATTGTAATTGTATTTCTTATTGTAATTTTAACTGTAATTGTATGTAAAACATTCGTAAAATTTTAATTGTAATTGTATGTAAAATTCTAAAATTGTAATTGTAATTGTAATTATAATTATGATTATAATTGTAATTATAATTGTATGTAAAATTGTAAAATTGTAATTGTATGTGAAATTCTAAAATTGTAATTGTATGTGAAATTGTAAAATTGTAATTGTAATTATAATTGTATGTAAAATATTTGTAAAATTGTAATTGCATTTGTAATTGTATTGTGAAATTGTACAATTGTAATTGTAATTGTATGTATTGTCATCATTCAATTTTATTAAAATTTTTACATTTTTAAATTTGTAAAATTGTAAATTAATTGTCAATTTTGAACCATAACTAATGTAAGTAAAATGTATACCGTAAATATTGTTAAATTACCATAATTGTAAAATTGTAAAATTGTAAATTTGTATGAATATAAATAATTGTAAAATAATAAATCTAGAATAATATGAATTTTAGTAACATAATAAAGTTTAGAAAATAATAAAGCTCTGAAGAATTGTCCATTCGATATAATTATTATATTTTCTCCCTGCATTTGAGCAAAATCAACAATAAATTTTGGTGTACATACCTAAAAGTAATTTTAGTGACTTAAAAATGGACTTATTTTTATCGGTGCTAATGTACAGTTAACCGCATCAGTGCATTTTAGTTACTGTGCACCAGTGTTGTATTATTAATTGACGCACCGATGTCGTTAGATAGCAAATGCACCAAATAGCCGCAAATAAAAAAACACAAATTTATTTTTTTAAAGTGAAAAGAAGCGGTAGCTTGAAAAATGGGTGGCAAATTATTTTCGGAAATCTAATTTCATAAAAAAGTCTTTCAATAGTAAAAAATATTAATTATTACATTATTTTTGGAAAAAAAATCCAGGGAGAGATTTGCACGAGAGACATACTTGGAGCAAGAGAGCACAAGAGCACTGTGGAGCAGCGAAATGCTTTTGAACAACAACACTATTCAGAGAATCAGAATTTCAAACATCTGGTGATTCAAACCCTGTAGTATAGTTAAAATGTTTCAAACCCTGTAGTATAGTAAACATGTTAAATTTTACTGTAATAATTGTTTTTTTTATAGTTTTTGTTTGATTTAATACATGGTAAGTAAAATTTTTATATTTTAATGTTCATTTTCAGAAGAAAAAGACAAAAAAATCCATTCTTACGCTAAACACTTGATTCTTTTTGTTTCTGCCCTTGCTTCTTCTTGTTTCTGTGACTTCAGAATTAAGGCTTTTCATTTTAGATTTATAGGGTTTGTATTGCTATATATATAGAACTATGACATCTAACCCGCTGGATGACTTGCAGAGTTGGATCCCAATCCATGTCGGCCCTTGCATGATTTAAAAAAAAAAAACAATTTCTTTTAATCGTTGCACCCTGTGTAAAATAACGCATTTGTGTGCTATTTTATTATAGCGCACCACGCACGTACTGTTTGATAAAAAAAATAAAAAAAACATTTTTTTTAAATCAGTGCATCATGTGTAAAATAGCAACCCGATGCACTATTTTATTATAGCACACCGCGCACGTACTATTTGATAATTTTTTTTTTTTATTAATTTATGTCTGTGTTAATTGGTGCACCCGTTAACATATAACGCACCAGGTCACCTTGTTGACAGAGAGCATCGTATGGTGGTTCTACTGTTTTCTCGGTGCATTTATAAGAACATGCCGCATCGCCTCATCCACGACATCTTATGCTAAAAAAACTAACACTAGAGAATTTTTATTAATTTTTCTGTGTTAATTGGTACATTGGTTAACATATAACGCGCCAGGTCTCCTTTTTTACAGAGAGGACCATATGGTGTTTCTACTATTTTGGTGGTGTGTTTATAAGAACATGGCACATCGTCGACGATGCGTACTGCTTGAAAGGCACACCGTTTTCTTGATTTATTTTTTTTTACTTGAAAATTTTGTGATTTATTTATAATATATATATATGAATGGTATGGTACAAGTTTCATATTGATAAAGAAATGGCTAACAAGAGATCAAGTAAGAAAATTACTGATAGCACATCAAGAAAAGAAAAAAAAAACAAGTTCTTTTTAAATTTTTTACAAAAATTATTATTTTTGAACTATATGTAAGTTTAACTAATATGTATTGTTTACTGTGTATCATGCAAAGCAAAAAAATGACGAAGCTTGATAAGATTATTTCTTATCTAAGACCGGAAGAGCGTAAAATCTTGATGGAAAAAATTCAAAAGGATGAATCAAGTGAATGAAAATATATTATCGATCCAATATGAGTTTCTTTTTTTAATTTTCATTAATATACTTAAAATATTAGATATCATGTTTCAAAAAATCTATTAATTCACATATGTTTAATGTTCTACAGGGACCAAAAACGAAGAAAATGAATGTTGTTCTAAGAAAAAAAATAGAATATGCAAATGAAAATGAATTTCTCCTTAGCTCATTTAGAGTGGTGTTGGAGGTTAACGAAAGGGGGGAAAACTTTCACAACTTTGAGGGATCTAGTGAAATTAATGTATAGATGTTCTTTCCACTTACAATAAAAAATCAATCCAATGATTCTAGGAACCAAATTTTATCTAAACTACAGAATGAGTTTCAAGAGAATTGTTCAATGAGACATGTCAGACTTTTAATAGAAAAAACATACAACAACAAAAAATGAATGAAAATGAAATATTCATTTAAATGTTTTTCTAGAATTATATGTATATATTACTATAAAGCAATCATTTATAAATATCACTTTTGTTATATTTAATTTTCATATATCAATATAAAAGTTAAATATTTTATTGTCATGTTACATTTTCAGGAAGATTATGAAAATCTCAAAGGATGAACGAGTTGATATCAGAAATATGCCAGTAGGAATGTCCAAAATTGTTTACAAGGAGATGGTCAAAGAAATGGAAATAATTGCATCACACGAGGAACCATCTCAACAACAACATGCTTCAAATGTAATATGTAATTATTGAATTTTTTGATTAGGTATAATAAATAAACAATTTAGCATTAAATATTAATTTTCAAGTATTTTCTTGCAGAAAAGAAAAGAAAATGGAACCCATTCAACGCATAAAACATGACAAGAAAGAAAAGTGTTGATATATAAGTTTGTGAGTAATTGTCACTTTCTAGAAACTTAGTGTTGATATAACAACTTAGCTAGATTTAATTTTTGTATATTTTAAGTTGTTTTACAACAATAATCATTGAATGTCTTCAAACATGTGCTAACATACAAAGAAGAACCATTAGATGAATTGATTGACATTGGGATAAATATGAGTTGTCAGTATATGTTGGCATATCAGAAATTAATTGTGGAATTTGTAAGCATCTATCAATATTGTTTTACTTAGCTCCATCTATAATTAATAGAACAAAAAATTCTTTTATATTAAAGATATGATTTTTTATGGGGTATAAAACTTGCAGGAAACAAAGTATGGAACTATGCCAATAAATGAATTGTTGAAAGATGGCATGAAATTTGGTTTTGAAAGAATGTGTATAGTTCATGAGTCAATTCTTACTATGGTACATTTATTTTCAATTTACATTGATGTGTATTATTTGATATTTCAATTTTCATTATTCTCACCAATGTATATACACTCATTACAACTTATTTTTATGTTTGTAGACGGAAGTTGAAGAAGAAGAAAACAATCAACACCGTGAACAAAGTGTTCCTCAAAATAACCCAAGTCATGGAAGTAGCTCGAACAGTGAAAACAGTTTCAAAAAAGAGTGATGATCAATATGTTTGGATATCAAAGCAAGACATTGTATTTTTTGAAATATTTGTCTGTGAAATCAAACATTTTGTTTAATGTAGTGGACATAGTGTCCCAATTGAAAGACAGAGGAATACCGATAACTATCCCATTTTGTATGAAAAAGAGTGTCTCATTCATATATATATATATATATATATATATATATATATAATAAAATATGTTTTAATTTATTCTATTGTGTTCTCCATTGTCACTGTGAAATGTTACACCACTGATTAAATATATGGATGATTAAATATTATAATGAAGAGATGAGAAATCTGATGATATGATATAACAAATTAATCCAAACATCACATTCAAATGCACTAATTCAAATTTAATTGATATGAATATTGTTATAAGATACGTGTCAAATTTTGATGAATAATGAATTTAAAAAAATCACAATAATTGCACTGTCACAGGTTGATGTTTCTAAAAAATACAAAATGAACACTGATGCATGTTAGTTACTGTGCACCGGTGCGTTTGTATGTTAATGTACACCGATGCATTTCTACAACCAATGGGCACTGCACAAATACCAATACCAATTAGAAAATTCAGTGCCTTTTTATGATACTACGCATCGATGCATTTGTGTGATACCGCGCACTAGTGCGTTTCTATGACCTATGGGCACTGCACGAAAACCAATACCAATTAGAACGGATGGTGTGCTTTATCGACGACTACCACTCAGGCGGTCCGATAGGCGTTGCATGCACCGATGCAGTTTTCCTTTAACGCACCGGTGCATTTTTATAACTTGATGGCTCGGTGCGTTGTATCACGTACAGGGCCCGGTGCAGTTTTACACCTTAATAGCCCGGTGCATGCACCTTCCATCAGCCTGTTGCGACTGTCTGGATGACACGCACTAGTGCAACCAAAATTTTTTTCCGCCCCGGTGCATCTGAAATTTGTTTTTTGTCCCGGTGCTTGGTAGGTTTACAGTACTGATGCATTTATGGTACAACGCACTGGTGTGTTGACACCTGATTAGCGCATTGATGTGAAAAACATCCGTAACAACCTCCGGCTACCTCGTTTTTTTAAGTTCTGTTGAAATTTCGTTAGAATCTTGACCAAAAATTCCATTACCGAAAAAAAATGTTATATAAAATGTTTCTTTTTACAATTTTGTCTAGTTTTATAACATTAAAAACCTCCTTTATAACCACCGTTAGAGGGTCTTTTCATTGTAGTGGGAAGTTGTTAGATATAGAAAACTCCCTATCATAGATATATAAATATTTTGATCAAAATTAATCGATTCATCATCTACACATAACTTGCATCTAATTTCCATGGGGGTTGAGATAGGTTTACAATCTTCCTTTTGGAAAATTTTCAACATATCTTTTAGGTATTTCTCTTGATAAATGAATATGCCTCTTGAATTTTGTAGGATTTTCAACCCTAGGTAGAAGGTAAGTTCTCCAATCATTGACATCTCAAATTCAAACTTCATCTCTTTAGAAAATGATTTTACTAGATAATCTTTATTTCTACTGAACATAATATCATCTACATACACAACCACAATCAATAATTCATCTCCATCAGCCTTTATGTACATATTATTATTAGCTCCTCCTCTCTTGAAGCCTTGTTTTTGAAGATACTTTTCCAACCTAGAGTACCCTTCCCATGGTGCTTATTTAAGACCATATAGTTCCTTCTTTAATCTACATACATAATTAGGATTATCTGATAATAAAAATCCCTCTCGTTGTTCCATATATACTTCTTCCTCAAGTTATCCATTCAAAAATGAAGACTTCACATCAATTTGGTACACTTTAAAGTAATTATAATAAGAAAAATCCAAAAACATCTTGATTGCCTCCAATATTTCCATTGGTGAAAAAGTTTCCTCATAGTCAAGACCTTCTACTTGTGAGTAACCCTTGCATAGTAGTTTGCCTTTATTTCTAAAAATTTTCCTCTCGTTTACCCTTATCTATGGTGATGTGATTGTTTAATAACACCTACGGGTTTTGGTCTAACAACAATTGTGATTCCTAGCATAAAGAGTTGATGGAAAGTTGGTGAGGTGAAAGTGGGAATCTAGTCTCTTGTTTCCCTAATGCTTGGTTCTACTAAGTCTCGTGTTTTCTCTAAAATATGGTTTTTCCAAATATCCCATCATTAGATATTTATGACATTCCCTTAATATTTTTTTGTTTCAAATTTTATTGAGGGCATAAAAATATTCCACCCTTGTATCAAAGTCTTTTTTGTTCCCAATGTTCCATAAGGATATTTCCTTCTTCTAGACATTGTATTTTGTGTCTAGTACTAACGTATTATTGATATTTATGGTGATATTATTCCACCCACAAAGGAATGGAATATGTAATGGAATATAAATTGGATGCATATTCTAATTTGAAAAGGGAATTTGTCACTACACTATCCTTCCCTTTTTGTCTAAATTATTTCAAAATCAAACCCTTGCATTTTTTATGCCCATGTTTGTTGCTCTTTTGATGAGAATTTTTTTTGCAAAAAAATATTTAGGCTTTCATGGTATATATAGAATTTACAATGACTCACAATGAGATATTTTCTCCACTATTTTATTGCATGTAACTTTACCACAATTTATTTCTTATGTGTATATTTAACCAACTCTTTTCCATTGAGTTGTTTATTTTCAAAAGAAAACAACCTTCTTGTTTGCATCATGATTTCTCCAATTGTTTGTTTCATGCATCACATTTGACTATGAATGTTTTACCAAAATTAGGTGTTGTGAATATTGGTGTAGAATACATAGTATCCTTTAAGGGTGAGAATTTCAAGGTTGTTAAATTTGGTAGCTATGGTATGTCTTCATAATTAACATGTTGGACATAGAAATATATGTAATGATACATATAAGGCATGTCCTTCATGTCCTTTCAAAAGTGAAATTTTGGAATTTTGGAATTTGAATTTTTTAATCCAAACAAGTCAAGTCGGCCCTAATTAAACTTCGACCAATCATACTTCTGTATATAAAGGAAATTAATCCTCCACTTTTGGACATCCATTCCAATCAATTATGAGGAAGAATTAACATTATCTGAGCCATAATGATGAAGAAAAGGACAAATTTCTAATGAAGAGAAAGATGAATTTGTGATCAAGAGAAGGACAAAATTTTGAGACATAGAAAGGCCTAATTTATGAGCATATCAGGGCAGAAGAACCAAGATTCTTGGGTGCATAAGTAGGCTATATTTCTTCCCTAATAGACCAGTTCAGACCAAACTTCTTGGGAAATTGTTTGACTTGAATAGGAGGTAGTTAGACCAGGTGTGACTAGGGTCATGTTTCTTGTTAGTTTGAATTCATATTTGACTTGAAGAATTAGATGTATCTTTGTTGAACTAAATGGTTTATCTAAGGAAAATTTTGTTATTTTTTTTCCCCGTGTAGTTTTTAATAGGGTAAATTCTTGTTTTCCTGTTTGGTTGTCTCTTTATGATCCTTTTGTCATTTAGTTTTTTCCATTGAAATCTTCTCCGTAATTGCTTATGATGAATATGAATGAAAGAAGGAGAGTAACTAAAGAAATCATAAGTAATTATCAGTTTATAATATTCTTGAAAAACAACAAAGGTAACCTCTTTATTCCATACAAATGTTTTTTTCATGAAGAGAGATGTGAGTAGGACTACAATGCATGCATAATTCTTAAAAAATTTCCTACATCTTGAAAAATCCAAAAATACTCTAATATTCTTTATTTTATTAGGAATGAACCATTTAGTGATTTCTTGAATCTTTTGAGGGTCCACCTTGACCTCTTATTGTGTATCAATAAGCCTGAAACACTACATTTTGTTACCCAAAAATATATTTCAATTTTTTTACATACGATTATTTGTTCTCAAGAATTTATAGGACTTTATCCACAATTTTAATGTGTTCTTCCAATGATTTACTATATATGATTACATCATCAAAGAAAACCAACAAAAAATTTATAGGGTGATGTTGAAATTTTTTGTTCATAACGCTTTGAAAAATAGGATTATTACTCAACCCACAAGGCATGATCAAGAACTCCCACTAACCTTCATGTGTTATAAATTTTTTTTTGGGAATGTATTCTTCTATTAATCTAATTTGGTGGTATCTTTATTTAAGATCTAACTTTGTGAAATTGGCCACACCACGAAGTTCATCTAATATCTCATAAATATTTGGAATAGGTAATGTATCCTAGATGATGATTCCTTTTACATCTCTATAATCAAGCCACATCCTTCCAACATTATTTTTTCTTCTCGCCATCACTACTAGGGTTGAAAAGAAACTCATACTTGGTTGAATAATACATGCATCCAACATGTCTTGTATCATTTTTCCACCTCTCATTTTTGTTGATTTGGATATAAATAAAGCCTTTTATAAGGAGCAATTCCAATTCTGATTTCAATTTGGTGTCCATAATCTCTAGATGGAGGTATCCCTTTATGAATTTATTGGAAGACCCTATGGTACTTTTCCAAGTTATCTTTTAACTCTTCTATAATATTTTCAACCCACTAATTGACTTCCGCATAGTAAAGTTCAATCATAACCCTATTATTTCCCATTTTAAATATATTTTCCATTCTACGAGAGTTGATTTAAGAAAGTGTGTATTTTAACCCATTAAGTTCATATTATGTTCCCTCCATTTCAAATATCTAGTGAACAATTCATTATATCTTGTAGAAATTGTACCTAATGCTCGCAACCATTGAATCCTCGAAGAAACATATACCCTAACCAGAATCATTCACAATTATCCTGATAAGTTATATTCTCTTATACTACTTTAATTTTATATAAATTCTTTGCACAATCAACACTTTCCTCATTAGCGACCAAAACATGACAATTTGTCATCAAGTACAAAAAAAAATTAAGGAACTCTACTAATATTTTATCAAGGAATATATGGGAAATACCTAAAACAATAAGTAATATGAAATTTGGTTCTTATTGTATCTTGCAAATTTGAGATTTGTGAGGTACAAACAATCCTCCTAAGGAATGAGCATATATTTTACACCTCACTAGATATATGTTGTCAAAAACTTCTACTTATTTTCATGTTTCTTTAAGTTCACGAGTTATTCCACACCCAATTGTGTGGATCCTTTTTATTCCTCCTCGTCATTATATTCCCATATGAAGATTTTCCTTTTGACATTAATACCTTTTGGACCATTTATTATCATAACCAAAACATATTCATTTTTCTCCTTTCATCCATTTTCTTCTGTGATATTTGAGTAGATTGAAGCAAGATTATCATATGAGACACACATCTATATTTTCTTCTTATTTAAATTTTGGTAGTATACTTGTGTGTAGCCCTATTCTTGTCTTGAATATTATGAGGATATTTCATATCTTACATAACATTTTCAAGATGATTTAAGAAAAGATAATTTTTAATGTCTTTCTCTAGTCCGCCCATGTAAGCTTATGTTATTGTTGCTACAACACAATCCAAATTTTGAACTATATTCAAACTTTGGAGCCTCCTTTAACCATGTGATCTATTGTTGCTAGTAATAGAATACATTTCATGATTGTTCTTTAAGTTTTCAATTCCCTTTGTGAATAAAATCCAAGTGTCATCTTCTGTTAAGGAAAGTGTCGCATCGTGTGAAAGAGAGTTATAATGCATATTTAAGAGGCAAATTTGGTACTAACGAGTCATATCTATCATAGAGACATATATTATACTCATCCCCAAAGTTGTGTGAACTGTCTTTTTGTTGTTGTCACTTGTGTCACAAAGTGTAACCTAAGTGTGAACTGTCTTCAATGGGTACATGTTTATTTCGAGCGTTAAGTGTTTCATTTTTGTGTGGTTGATCATTTATTATTGTGTGATTATGTCCAAGTCATGTTCTGGTTTCATCTCCACCTCACTGATCCCACACTTAGCCCATTTATGAAGTGTTCCTTTCCGAACCAACCACTTCTGAACTTGTCTCCCTGAAATTGAATTATACAGTCTCAGGTCCTAGTCATCTACCCTTTCCTCCTATAACTGCACACTACCTAGCCACTACCTCCAATGACTACGTGCACAATAACATTTCCCAGTTTCTACCTCCTGTCCCTCAAAATTGTGCAATTCTCTCTCCGAGCTTGTCCTTCACTACACATTTCACAGTCTCATTCAACATTTAGGCATCACTTCCTCCCTAACTTGCGCAACTATGCAATCCTATAGTTAAATCTTCCCTGAAATTCACATTGTCAAATCAAAGTGAGAAGGTATGACTTACTATTCAATTGTCTCCCTCAACTACGCAGTTATGTCTTTCAGTCCCTCAGCCGTTGCGCATTGCATAGTCACAATGACTAGACCTACATCACTTCCTTCTAGAATTGTGCAATCCCTGAGCCTCCTCCTCAGTCCTGCACTTAGTATTGAGTCCAATCAGTGAATTGCGTGAAGAAGTTAGACTGGGATATTTCCATATTGATGTCATCTTGTCATGAGTAAATTTCGTCTACAAGTATTGTACTTGGCATGGCAGGATGATGCTCAAGAAGGATTCCAAGGAGACCATACAAGAAGACACTTGTGAAGATGGAGAGGTAAAGATGATCATCAAGAAAGAAGATGTAGGGACACTAAATCACGATAGAAGATTAAAGACCAAGATCACATGGAGGACTCCATATCATCTATCCTTTTGGAAGAGGAAGATGAATTACATGAAAACTTTATCATGAGGATACAAAGATGGAAGCAAGAATATAAGCTTGGAATACGCTCTTTACAATGAATTCTATGCCATCATTTCCAAGTCACGACTTGTCCAACTGTCATCTCAAGAGTCATATGTGTCATTATATCTTGCCACATAATTATGGATGTAGTTATGTGATTTTCAAAATTTGATAAATGTAAAGAGTGTGGAGGTCCAAAGGTCACTCATAAAATGTGAAAAGTCATGTATAAGTCCAAAGTTCTCGTAGGAGTTTTGAAAAGTCACACGAAATCTCAAAAGTCATGAGGGGGGCTCAAGAGTCACAAGGGAGGTAGAGAGTCACCTCATTTGTTATATATACACCCTCATAGCTCAAGCAAAGGACTTTTCACCTTGGCTTCTCAATCTATGCATAGGAGATAAGATTAGGTTTTTGAGAAGAAAGTAGTTTCTTAACGTTCTACTATTGGAACAAGTGTTGTATCATTGTAATGGTGTATCTTCGAACTTTCACTCAATAATTTGAAGCTCTTGGATCTGACACACTTTTCATGCATGTGATGAATGATTGTGAGATTATTATTTCATTTTTTATCTTATATGTTTATGTTAATTCATACTAATGAAAATGAACTATTTTTTTGGATTTAGTATGCATCCTTGTATTGTACTTATTTTTCTTTCATGATCGTAGTTTATTTGTGAACTATTTCACAAAATTACTAACGATTATTTCAGATATATGTGTGTGTCTTTATTAAGATAGTTCTATTACTTTTCTCTTAAACACTCAATTTATTTTCCGCTTTGTGAAAGAACCATTATACACTTTACAATTGAATACATCACAAGGCTAAGTTACTTATTTATCTCGAAATTACATGCATTTCTCTTCTTTCATTTATTACAGCCAAGGAACATCTTCAAGATAATGCCAACCGACCATACTTAAATTTGGTTGGGGATCCTACTCCAAATGGTTTGAGGTCTAATTGGGACTTCATATCAGGGAGACCCCCTTAATATTAGTGGGATCTAGCACCATCAACAATTTTAACGCTAGAAGGAGGGTAGCCCTTTTATGGCTGATAATTCACCACATTTTCATAAAGAACCTTCCGTGCAAAGCAGTAATTGTCTGAGTCCAACTCCCACTCATATGTTTGAGAAAGGAGAATCATCTCACCAAGGTCCAATGCTTACACACAAAGTAGCTTATGATCAAATATGGAAACTTTGGCATATTAATCGCCAGTTTTATAGAGCTATTGGATTTCTTCATGTCACATCTTTTCTTCTTCATAAGTAAACAAAGAAAGAGACAAACCATCATTGTGTGCTGGTTTCAGTGGAATATTTTTTTATTATAACCCTTTATGAATTTGTTGATCTTATAGAAGGAATACATCAACAAGGGGATATTCGACCACCTATTGAGGAAAATTTGGATAGAGACAGGGAGGGTTTTCATTTTTCTAAAAAAGAACACTCGAGGGAAGAAGAACAACCTAATAATAACAAATATTTGAATGGTTAAGGAGAATACTTTTCCGAATCAAAGATTGAATAAGAGGAGGATAATGAAGACATGATCGATGACCAATTGGATTGGATGGCCCAGGGGTTCCTTTATCTTCCGATAAATCACCATATCTTACCAAAACACCCAAAAATGTTGCTTACAAAGTACGATCCTGAGAAGAAAGCGAAGGTCGAAGACCATATTGATGACTTTTACTTGCATCTGCAGATGTTAGAGGTACATTTTGATGATGTTGCTTGTAGATTATTTATGTATAATATAGAAGGTAGAGCATCAGTTTAGTACCATAAAATTCCACCTAATTCCATCCATAATTGGAGGGATTTCAAACAAATGTCTTGAGAAAAGTTTTCCAATGATAAACTCCAAGCATGTTATTGAAAGAACTCGAAAGCCTTAAGATGGGATAAAAATAAAATGTTAAAGATTTAATCAATTACTTACACGTATTTTGAATAAATTCCCCATGGATGTACAACCACATGACTCTATTCCTAAATATTATTTATATTGATGCCTCTCCTACTAAAATTTCTGTTTTTGTCAAGCGTGGTGCGAAAGATACTTTGGATGTTAAATTTGTAGAAGAAATTTTCATTGAGACAGACGAAGGTCTATTGGGGTTATTTCTAATTAGGAATATTTGAAAGACTCCAAAGGCACTTATAAAAATTCCCAAACCTCTTTTTATAAAGCTAAAGAGAAATATCCTTTTGACATGGGCAACTTGGATAAATATTTGAATTTTTTAACCAATGAAGTATCATAACTCAAGAGGAAGTCAAGTGAGACTTCTAATAGTAGTAAGTCTTTTAAGTCATTTATTAAAAATAATTTCAATCAACCGGCTAAGTCTGCAAAGAGCTCCAATTTTGTGTTGAATGTTGAAAACTTGGGCATGGAAAACTAATGTACCTTTCAAAAAGAGTATTATTTAGAAAAAAGATGCCCTTAGTGGAAACACAACATGAATTTTGTGGTTTAAAATGTTATAGAAATTTTTACAGAAAAATATAATTCGAGAAAACACGAGAGAATGATGAACCTACCCCGATAGAGGAAAATTCAAATGTTGGTGATGCAATTTTCACTCTTAATATTATATTCAATAATGATCGAAAATGTGTTAGTGAGCCCTCGACGGGTGATGCTCCTCCTCAACAACCTGATAAGAAATATAAATTGAGGAGAAAAGGACTAGTTCCCGAGAAATATGTGAGAAATCAATTTTTAAGAAATATCTTATCTCCTAGTGATCCTGCTCAAGGCACTCAGAACAAGTCAAGGAATACACAATAATAGAAGAGTGATTCAAGAAATAGTAAGAATAAGTCTTCCACCCCTGAGATATCAAACAAATTCAGACCACCTACCAATTTAGCACACCTTTCTCAAGATGAAGATATTGACTACAACATTACTGAAGATATGAAGAAGAATCATGCAAATATTTCCATATATGAACTAGCCAAGATAATAGGGAAACTAGAATTGATCATCTGAGAAATTGCATCTCAACCTATGTCAAGTATAATGTTTTTTTCTTCTCAGGCCTCATCCAATAATATTCCAACCATCCTTGAGTCGGTTGTTAATGCAGCTAACATAAATTCTAGGTATAATTTCCCCCCTTTTCTTTTAACTTTTGAGATCTTTAACTATAATGTCCATAATTTACTAGTTGATTTTGGTGCATCTGCTAATGTCATGCCTTTATCTATTGTAAATAAAATTAATTCTAAATGAAAAAATACTGATGCCAGAATCATTAAACTAGATATATATTTAGTAAAGGAATTTGGTGAACTTAATAATGCTATAATTTTTTTATCATCAAATCACAGATTTCACCAATGTATTGATATTTTCATTGTGGAAATTCCAGAAGCTTATGGCCTACTTTTGAGCAGAGATTGATCTAGAAAGTTGGAGGGATACTTTGCTACAAAATGGTCGCATTTGTGGCTTCTGTATATGGGAAAGAATAATCAAATCCAAGTCAAGAGTGAACCTTTTATGAAACATACCGTCATAGCACTTGAAGCTCCTAATGATCCTATTAGTAATGCGTAGATGATATTTGGAAATTGTTTTCTAGAGGTCGATCACGGATTTTATCATGCACAACCTTCCCCTATACCACCAGATACAAAGTTGGAACTCCTTCCTTTAAATCCAATTGGTGCTTAAGACTTTTTTAATATAGATGTAAATAGTACTAGTGTAGCAACTAACCTTGTTGCTGCTAACATTTGGATTTTGTATTTCGATGGTTCGAAAACACAGGAGGGTTATGGAGTTGGTTGTATATTGAAAAACCTACGAAGTAACAAACATATGATCCTATATTATTTTAATTTGAGTGCACAAACAATGTTTCTGAATATGAAGCACTCATTTTGGGTTTAAATAAATCCATTGACCTCAAAGTGGAAGCTCTCAAGGTAATAGGTTACTTAGAAATTTTTACATGAAAAGTACGTAACACAATTCATTATGTGTCACAATCTTAGAAATTATCAAAAAGAGGTATGGTGTCTGATTTCATATTTCCAAGTTTTCAATATTAATTATGTTCCTCAAATTCATAATGCAGTTGTAGATACATTACCTAATGTTGTTGCTAGGTTTTCACCTTTGAGAGATTGATTTTTAGTTAATATTATTTATAAGCCATATGTGCTCCATAACATTACTAATTTTCATGTTTTCAATGATGACCAATAGATATTGGACTTCATGGAAAATTCTGATGTATTTAAGGATACAACAATTGATGAAGATTAGCACAAGAAATCCTTGCGGGGATCAATTCAGTAAAATAAAGGAAACCCCGTACCCAAGGATGTAGTATCTTTAGAAATGTTTTATGACTTACAAAATTGTTTTAAGGGATCAAATAATCAAAATACCCATAGTTCCACACTATCAAATGAAAAAGTGAATCTGGGTACCAAAGAAGATACAAAATATGTGAATCTGGATATGTGTTTATGCCACAGGAGCGACAATATTTTATCCATTTTTTCAAGCAGTATAAATATGTGTTCATTTGGATGCACAATGACTTGAAAAATTATGATACACAAATTATCTAGCATGTAATTGTTACACAACATTTTGTCACTATCCCTGCAATCCCCATCTTGCACATTGGAGGGTCATTTCTGTGACTAATTAGAAGTGTCATGCGTTGCAAAGACCATCATTGCATCCCTTTACATGAGAGAAATATTCCTTCTATTGAAAATTCCATGAGAAGAGCTTCAAAAACCCCTATTTTTTCCAGCTGGCGAGTAGTTAGTTCTTCCCTCGCGCCGATGAGGAGGATTAGCACTGGGCCCCACGCCAGTTGGCGCTCTGTCCCTGTTAGCCACCTGCACTGATCTATTTATGGAATGTTTTTTAAAAATATAAGTGGATATTCCACTCTAACAACTTTGAGGATGATTCATTGGGAGTGGTTGGACTGATTAACCATAGACTCCCTCCTTTAGTTTATGGTTTCCACCTCTTGTGGGAACCTCCTAAAGGATAGGCCTCCCTTCCACCTTTGTAGGGATCCTAACCTCCTCCTTTTACTCTATAAAAATAGGCTATCTCTCCTTGCATAAGCTAGCTGAACATGGAGAATTGAGTATACTATAGCTGAATTTTTGAAGAGATAGAACAAGAAGGAACTTCGTTGAGAGAGCTTAAGCCCATGCCTTAATCCCGTCTGAATCCCCTGACGAGTATCTGAGACGCGCTTCGGCTGAACCCCGCCGAAGGAGACTGCGACGTCAAAGATTTGGTTGTACCTCTTCCTTCTATCAATACATACATGTGACTATTGTTTGGTTCCGATTTTGTGTTATGTAATTTGTTTAATGCAATATTCTTAGCCCTCTTTAACTGGCTAGTAGTTATGAATGAAGTTATTATGTCGTATGTTGTTATTTTAGGAGCCTTTTGAGTGTTTTATTTGGTTGAATGATCATTTCATTTTCGATTGATTCTTCTCCTTGTTGCTCCAAGCATAGATTACATTTCTTTTTTTGGGTCGTTTTGAAAACTTTCTTTCGATTTGGAAGATTGCGACATTAGTTTGAGTTATTTCTTGTGATTGTTTTGCATTGATTGAGTCATTCAATTTCGATTATTACATTCACAAATAATCAAGCTAGTGTTTTTTTTTCGAGTGATTAGTGCATTCTGTACTTTTTTTCAATGAAAAAAAAAAAAACATTTTGCATTATTTCCTTTGCATTGAAAGTGAAAATTTCTTTTGCATAACTAGTATTTGATAATCTAGGAAAGAGTTTTTCATTTTCGTTTGACTGCATTAGATGCATTAGTGGATTTATTTGCATATTCTCATTGTTTTCTATTGTTTGAAATATCTCTATCCTTCTCGTAATTAGCATTCATTGAATGGAAGATGGTATTCTTTTGCATATAGCTTGCATTTAGGAAATTTGAGATCCAAATTCTGTAAGGCCTTGAAACTGAAACATAATCCAAGATCAACTTTAAAATTCATTCAATTAACCTAAGGAAGCATTGAAACCTAACGCAACATTTTTAGAGTTCTAGGCTATATATGTGTTCTGACGTCTTAAAACCTAGTAGTTGTTGCTTTCCATTTGGCTTTAGATAGTGCTAGTATGGACTTGTGCTCCCTGTACCGTCGAGTATATAAAGGGAGATCCCTCTAGGTTACAATCCTTTTATCCATAGGAAGCTGATTTTTCCGCCTTGTAACCGTGATACATAGAACACAACATCTGGGGAGACTACTTGCACGTACATTAAGTCCTTGGTCATTCCTCTTTCATTCGATCACCAAGGTGTATATGGCAGTTCACGGAAACTTGGTACACCCTCTTTCTTAGAGTACCTGAGTAGTCATTTTGATCTTTTCGTGACTCCTTAAAAAGAGAAGAGATCGTTGAGCATTTTTCCTTTCACCCTCGTTTAAAATTGAAAGTGACTAGGGTCATCTTTTGCCTGTTTCTCGACTCTTAAAATATGAAACAACGAAATATGGTTTCAGTGTCATAAAATTAATTACCTACGATCACACGCCCTTTAAAATTTTTATTACATGGCCTATTTTTGTTTTCCTTAGATTTTGATCCTGGAGCCTTTGATTGGTTATCTTTTTCCTTCTTGTTTTAAAACACAGTCACAATGGCGGAATCACCAGTTTCGTCATCCTCACTGCCTCCTATTGGTGGTTCTTTTCCAAACATTTCTTTTGAAACCCCTCAGTCCACTAGGTTTTCCAAGTTTTTGCAGCCTATTCTCACGTCTGTCCAGCCTCTTGCTACTCGATCTCCTCCTTAAGAGTCAGTTGAGTTCAATTGGCCTCAATCAGGTGCTTGGTCTGGTTTTGGAGGAGAAGGAGATTTTCCTCCTCGTACATCGTGATCACCGTTTTTAGATGTTGCTGTACCTCCTAGTCCTCGTACTCTTTTCGAAGATCTTACGGCAAAGTCAAACATGGATTCATCCAGTCCTGTTGACAGTGAAGGAATGCTTGTTTCTACAGGAGAATATCAAATTTTTCTTGAAGATTTCCCTCGTGTGTCTACTCAATCTTCTCCACCATCGGTGTCACTTCTGCTTGGATATAGGTCCTTGAGTCAGATTATGTCTGGTGTTGCATCCATAACACAATCTAGCACATTAAATCCTCCTCAGAGTTCAGTCCTCCATTCATTAGGACTATCACCTTCGACACCTAGTTTGTTGATTATTGTTACATCTGTTCCAGTCCAACCTACTGTCTGTGTAGCTTCATCCACACCAGTTGTTACGACTTAGTCGTCTGGATATTTTCATACTCACAGGTCTATTTTTCTCAATCCTAAGTGGCCTATCAATCCTGGTCCAATTAGCTCACAATATCATGCCGTAGGGGCCCCACCTGCTTCTAGTGTAGTTTCCATTGCTCCAGTGATTCCTGGCGGCCTTAATTTTGAAGAATATTTGTTAGCTATTCAGCAGCAGAGCTTTCAGGGTTCTTAGCAGCCCTAAGCTCCTGGAAATCTTTGATTCCATCACTATGATGTTGTCGGTAACCCCGTTTATTCATTTACGCATCATTATGATGTATATGGTAATCCTGTTTATTTGCCTCCTATTGATCCTTACCAGGTTGTTTATGATTCTTATCAAACTGTTACTCATCTTGGACCCACCTTACCTGTGCAACCCTATGGTTTATAAGGACAAACCTCGTCAGGACAACCTTTGGCTCAGTAGGGCTCTGCCTCTGGTCCACAGGACAACCTTTCAGTCCACAAGGCCAACCTTCATAAGGTCAACCTTTGGTCCAACAAGGTGAACCCTACGGTCCATCTAGTCAACCTCAGAATCAACTAAGACCAGCTTATGCTCTTGGGGGGAAAATATATCCACCACAGGGACAAAAATTTGCACCACAACCACTACCACACATTCCATATGGCCAAAACTTTATGCAACAAGGAAAATCCTACGGTCCTCCTCCGGGTCAACCTGGTTATCAGGGAAAACCTGGTCCATTGAAACCATCAGGCCAACCCCTCCCACAAGGGCAACCTAGTGAGCCTCACTATTCAGTTCAACCATCTCAGCATCTGGTTCAACCTACTCCTTAGCCGGCTCAATTGGTTCAACAACCGGTTCTACCTTTTTATCTAATTCAGCTAGGTCCACCTACTCAGTGGCCCACTCAACCTGCTCAGCAGGGCCCGCCTGCTCAACCACAAGGCTTTTATTACCCTCAAGGTCAATATCAGTCGGTGTATAGTGCGCCCCAAGGTTTTTACCCTCAGAATCAACCTTCATTGTTATATAATCAACCTCAAATCCATGCTTACATTCCGCAATAGAATCCATACGTTGCTCAATAGGGACCTCAATAGTCTCCTCAGACTCTGTATTTTGGTCCTCAACCCCAGTATCAATAGAATTATCTTGCTTCTAACCCCTATGGTTAGAATCCTCCAGGGCAGAATATGTGGGGGCAGAATTCCTCTCGGACTAGGTGGAATGTAAACACGAGTCCTTATCACAGACCTCCAATGACTTTCAATCCTCAATTGCCATTTCTTGCTATGTTGTAGTTACCAGATGTGTCAAAGTTAATGAAAGATCCCATTGTTCATAACCCATATTTTCCTCCAGTTCCAACCAAGATTCCTGGTGATTGTCATAAGTTTGAGGGCAAGCCCGGCGAAGACCCCCAAGTGCATGTTATGACTTACCACTTTTAGTGTTCCTCTAACTCTTGGGTTGACGATTCTATTTGACTTCATCTTTTCCAGTGAACTCTTACTGGTGTCGCTACAAAGTGTAACATTGAGATATCTTGTGGCATCTTCCAAGACTTCAATTCTTTAGCCATGACATTCCTTACGCATTTTCAGTTACTGATCCGCTATGATATTGGGATGCACATCCTCACTTCATTGAAACAGGACGGAGCTACTCATATCTCAGATCATATTCAAGAGTGGCGACGTTTTCGTCGCATGATAAAATTTGAAATTCCTGATCATCTTCTGACTCATTGGTTCACCACCTCCTTTTTCAATCAGATTGTGAAAGACATAGCTATGGGGGCATGTGTGACCGAGGAACAAGACATTGATTACACCCAATACCTTGATCTTGTGTACTCTCAATTTGGCGCATTGTATGATATCTTGCCTGATGCTCCTCAACCTAGAACTTCTAAACCACTAGCAACTCCATCCGTCGATGGTATTATTGGTTCCGTATCTCAGACTTCTCAGAAGTATTCTTCCTCAAACTCTGGGAAGCTGAAGTCTACTTCTTCCAACAATGTTTCTTCTCAATCCACCTCAAATTATGGTAAGCCCGCAGAAGTTAATGCCATTTAGGCCAATCCAGCGGATAATGCTTCTAAAGGTAAAAAGAAGGGTAAAGGTAAGGCCAAAGCCAATACCCCGAAATAGGATTCTCAGAAACCTTGTACTAGTGATGATTCTCAACGTAAGCCTAAGTACCCTTGTTTGATTTGTGATGAAGAAAAATTCACCAAGGATTGTCCTCGATGGTTCGAAGTGAATCAGTTGCTCAAAGGCACCCAAGGAACTCCGACCGTTCTTAAAGAACCTTTCCCATCTTAGCAGAACCATATGGTAGAGCAACCTCCATCCTCTACCCCATTTAGCTCTCAGGTTTTCATGATGAATGGTTCTGTGCCTGTTTCTATTACGACTTGATCGAAATATTATAATGGATCACGTCAGGCAGTGGGGAAAGAGATCGTTGATGGTCCTCCTCCTCCGCCTGTTTCTGGCCCTCTTGAGATTGAAAGGCCTAGTGCCGAATCCATTGTATGACCACCTTCCAAAGGTGTACTCCATAAGTCTTCTTACAATCGCAACGCCTCAGCCGCTCATCATTATAGTATTGTTGAGGATTTGGCCCAGGCGCCATCTGTGATGTCCACATTAGAAGTAATTCAGGATTTTCCTCTCAACGAAAGGTTTTGTTGTCTGCGATTGGTGGGGTTGATCTTGCCGATACTAGCCTTCTCGCTTTCGATTTAGAGAATTTCATTCCACGACTTCCACATCATATTGCGCTTATTATCCAATGGTTATTAATGGTCTCGATATTCATCGAGAAGTTATGGACAAGGGTACATCAACCTCTATCATGACATCTTCTTGCTGGAAAGCTATTGGTTCTCTGGCCCTGAATTCATCGCCAAATGCCCTTGAAGCGTTTGATGGAAGGGAATCAAAGCCTTTAGGAGTTCTCTCTAGTTATCGATTACTTTGAAAGGGAAGATAGTCAATGTCGAGGTAGAGGTAGTTGATGCCAAACTCAATTATAATCTTCTCTTCTGTCGTAGTTGGACTCACTCCATGCTGTGCGTTCCATCCACTCTCTTTCATGTTCTGAAATTTCCACACGAAGGAAAGATTGATACTGTTGATCAATTTTCCTTCTTCACCTCTTCTTCCAAGAACAACGTTCCTTATGTGGATAAGATTCCTACTCCCTACAAGAGCGTAGGACCAGGCCTTTTCAAGGATATTTCCCTCATGTGTATTTTTCTTCTTCCTCCACCAAACACTGTTCAGATCAATATGATATCTCAGTTTTATGACCCATGGATTATCCCTTCACTTGAACAGATCAATTCTTTCGAAGATTCAATGCCATTGAGTCTGATTGAGATTGACTATTGCGAGCTCAATGTGGCTTCGGACACTTCGTTTTCTGATGGTGCTCATTTGAGCATGTCTCTTGACATTTATTCTCAATCCCCCTGGATTGGTGATTCAGATTCACGTGATCCTTTGAAAGAAGTGTTTCCCTGCGATGAGGCCATCGTGGAAATCATGTCTCTTGAAGAGCTTCCATGGGATGATAGTCATCATCGTTCCTCATTCATGCCTAGTCTCAGGGCCATGTCTACATGTCTTGAGTGATTTGTATCTTAGGTTCCTTCTACTCTACTTCAAATTCCGGTTCTGACGCATGACATTTTTACGGAAGGTAATCCCATATATTTCTTCCCCTAAATTAAAAATGAGAGGGTTGATCAGGACAAGCAAGTATTCAAGTCATTATTTATATACATAATTACGCTTTAGCTCTTACTCATATATTCAGAAGAATAGTAATTGCTTCCCTAAGAATATGAAAATGACTCCAAAAGAAGAATCAGAGGTATTTCAAATCCTTGATCATGAAGGTTAGAGTAGCTGGACTCAGCACATTCATTTTGGGTTATGGACTCCCTCCGGAATGATAACGAGAGAGTAGCTGGGTGGGTGGAAACGAGGTAGCTTGGTTTGATCATATGATCTCTCAACATCTTAATCTCTAACCTTCCATCTAATTAAAACCAGGTTCCTTCCGTACCCCAGCAACTCTTGAGCATAAAAAATCCAAGTTCGGGTAACTTGAGTAATATTACACAGAAGATGCCTATTGACATTTTCGTTAAAGCAAGAATCGTCGAGAACATCCATATTAGGGTCACTTGTTCTTCCGATGAAGTCCAAGTTTACACTAGCCTTTTCTGTGAGTTCCGTGATGTCTTTGCCTGTTCTTATGAAGAAATTCCTGACATTGATCCTAGTATAGTGGTGCATGAAATTCCTACTTACCGTGGTTCGAAACCTGTTTGCCAGCATCTTCGTCCTGTGCACCCTAGAAAAGCTGCTGCCATTAAAGGTGAAGTCGAAAAAATTCTCAGAGCTGGTTTCATTTATCCGATTCCCTTGATAGAATGGGTCTCTAATATTGTTCCTGTAGATAAGAAATAGGGAACGATTCAGGTCTACATTGATTATCATGATATCAATCGAGCTTGTCCTAAGGATAATTATCCTACTCCCTTTATTGATCAAATCATTGATGTATGTGCCGGGAGTGAGATTTTTTCCCTCATGGACGGTTTTTCTAGTTATAATTAGATTAACATTCTCCCGAATAATCAACATAAGACTGCCTTCATCTGTCCTTGGGGTACCTTCGCATATAAGAAGCTCCCTTTTGGCTTAAAAAATGCTGGGTCCACATTTCAGCGAGTGATGTCGTATGCTTTTCACGATATTCGTCACATCGTTCAGCCTTATCTGGATGACCTTCCGGCTCATTCAACTAAGCATATGGATCATCCTGGCCATCTTTTTCAGATTTTTCTTTGTTTTTGATGCTACAACATTTGACTTAATCCACATAAGTGCATCTTTTGTGTTGATTCTGGTAGAATTTTGGGGTTTATCATGTCTAAAGATGGAATTCTCCTTGATCCGCTCAAGGTTGAGGCTATTGTCAATCTCCCCTCTCCTTCCTCATTACATAAATTACAAATTTTACAAGGGAAGGCTAATTTTCTACATCGTTTCATACCTAACTATGCAGAAGTAGCTAAAGGATTCACATGATTATTAAAACAGGGTGTCCCATTCTATTGGGATGAAATTGCTCAGAGGTCCTTTGATGCATTGAAAACATTGCTTGTCAATGCTCCTCTGCTGCGTCCTCCAAATTATCATCGTGATTTTTCCCTCTATTTATCTGCTGCTTTCAGCACGATTGCCATGGTTCTAGTACAAGACGATGATGACGGTAATGAGCACGTTATTTATTACTTATCTCGTAACCTTCTCAACCTTGAGACACACTATGCAAATGTTGAGAAGTTAGCATTAGTAGCGGTTTAGGCCATTCATCGCTTTCGTCATTATATCTTTTTGCGTACTGTGAATGTGATTTCTGATTGCAACCCTATGACCTATATATTGTCTCGACAATTGCTGGGGGGAAAATACTCAAAATGGATTGTTATCCTCCAAGAGTTTGATTTGGAATTCATTGCTACCAAGTCAAAGAAATCATTAGTCTTTGTTGATTTGATCTGTTCCCTCCCGTTAGACTCTGCTTTGTCTTGTTCTGAGGAATACATTCCAGACGATACACTTTTCTTGATTAGGACCCTCGATCCTTGGTATGGTGATATCATTGTCTATCTCTAGACTTCTAATTTCAGATATGAGTTGACGAAGGATGCCCCCCGATGCATCCAGCACCAATCAAAACCTTATCGTATCATCTGAGATACGCTCTATCGCATCGGAGTGGATTCCATACTCCGCCGATGTTTAACTCTCAAGGAAGCTGAGAAAGCCCTAACTGATTGTCACAACGGCGCCTGTGGTGGTCACATGTCTATTTATGCCACTACACAGAAGATTCTTCGTGTTGGTTATTTCTGGCCTTCTATCTTCAAGGACTACATTGTCCTGGTTCGCAAATGCCATGATTGTCAGATCCACCAGTGCAAGATGTGTGTGCTGCCTGTACCTCTTCATCCTGTCATTACCATTGGTCCCTTTTCAAAGTGGGGCATCGATTTTATGATGTGTAACCCTCACTCGGCAGGGGGGCATGCTTATATTATCATAGCCTTTGAATACTTCACCAAATGGGTTGAAGCAATGCCTACACTTGCCGCTGACGGTAGGACAACTGCTCAATTCCTATTCAATCACATCATTGCTAGGTTTGGTGTCCCTCAAGCCATTTTTACCGATTATGGTTCCCATTTTCAGCATTATATGGCGGCGGAGTTGACTTCTAAGTTGGGTCTACGTCACGACAGCTCAACGCCATACTATCCTCAGGCCAATAGCCAGGTTGAAGCTCTGAACAAATTTCTTGTCACCATGCTTCAACGTACGATTGAGATCCACAAGTCCAATTGGAAACTCATGTTATTTTCGGCTCTTTGGGAATATTGAACCTCAATTAAGAATGCGATCAAATTTACTCCTTTTCAGTTGGTTTATGGTCTAGAAGCTACTCTCTCGATTGAGTGTGAAATACCTTCGCTCAAGTTGGTTTTTGAATTACTTCCGAGCACTTCACCAAAAGAAGAGTGTCTCCTCTATTTAGAAAGGCTGGATGAAACTCGTTGCTTTACTGCTCTCGTTATTGAAGCACAAAAGAAGCTGGTCAAAGCTCATTTTGACCAATCAGTTTCCCCTCGTTCCTTCATTGAAGGAGACCTCGTCCTCCTGCACAACCAAGCTCATGATAAGCTGGGGGCAGGAAAATTTCAACCCATGTGGCATTGGCCCTACATTATTAAATGTGTGTTGCATAATGGGGCCTATCAGCTCATTGATTACAAAGGTCATCCTCTAGAACAACCCAGAAATGGGTTGTATCTCAAAAACTATTATGCATGAGTCATTCATGCATGATTTGTGTACATAGGTGTTGTTTTCATTTATATACATGTTTTGGTTTGGTGTGCTTTGCGAGCGTTTTTCTTGCATATTGGGTCTTTCTTATTGTGCAGATGTCTATTAACCATTATGTCGGTTTCGCGGATGGTGCTTCTCGCAGTACCAAGAATTTGTCTTCAACATCCTGGGTAATTTATAATCCTATTGGTGAGTTGATAGATCTGCAAGGTATTTTTCTAGGATAGACTACAAAAAATGTCGCTGAGTATAGTGTTTTTATTGAACTATTAACCGAGGCAATTAACCTCGGCATACGCACATTGCTTGTAAATCTAGATTCACATCTTGTTGTTCTTCAGCTCAATGGGAATTATTCGGTCAGAAACCGATACATTTTGAGATTGTATTTATGTGTTTGTTTTCTAGAAAGACATTTTGATTTTATCACATATCAACATATTCCTAGACGAACGAATGCATTAACCTATACAGTGGCTAACATTGTATTAGATAGACATTTACGTAATCTGTAAAATCATCATCATATGTAAAATATCTATGTAAGAAAATATATGTGTGTATATATATATATATATATATATATATATATATATATAGCATGAGGAACATCATCGAATCATGCATAATCTGGGACTCCACATGTGATCCCCTCCAAGTTTCGCACGATCTCCTCCTCCTCGCCTCCCTTTCCGTGAGGGTCAAAATCACGAGGGATTCACCTCGCTATCGGAGACATGGCTGCTGGTCTCTCTGGGCCAACATCTGCAAGAGAATGGGTTTAACATCAGAACATACATATTTAAAAAAATAAAAAAACAAATAAATAAATAAATAAATAAAATAAAAATAAAAAATAAAAATAAAATAAAATAAAATCACAATACTCATGAAAATTAAAAATGATTCTTACCCAAATCTTCATCCCAATCCTCTCCCTCTGGGAGTGAGAGGTCCGGATCACCAGTAAAATATATACCAGAATAGGGCCAGTCCTCCACGACAATCAATTGTCGATAGAGCCAATCAAAGAACTCTGGTCTCCAAGACATTTGTTGACCGCCCCCTGCCCTTGGCATCAGAGCTGCCCATCGGGCCATCCGTGGTTCCCTCGTTGGTGATGTCGAGACTATGACCTCCTAACGCTAAAATATTGGTAATCATTCCAGGAAGAATGATACCAGGATAGACTCGTAACCAAATTGCTTCAATTTGGTCTTCTTGCACTTTTTCAACTGGCGTTTCATGTTGATTTTCATAGCCTCTGCCCAGTTGTAGATGGTCGATGTCAAGCAGTCTACAACAAGAAGTATTTTTTTTTTTTTTGCTTCGTGCGGTGCCTATGATCCCGCAGCTCGTGTGATGGTATGTAGCACTACTTTTAGTGCCAAGTTTGGGATAGTATGGATATAAAATTTCCCACTTCCTGATCCCTTCTATGCCCCTGGACATACCCTATCAATCACCATGGACATGTTCTCCATGCTAGGATAGGTGTCGGTTAAGATTGGTGTTGCTCCCCTCCGCGATAATCCTATTATGAAGTAGACATCAGAAACAAATCTCGAGTTCTTGGTCTCAAAGGATGAACTTCTCCTGATCCTCATCCCATATGCTAATCAAATAATGTACTAGCTTAGGTTGAGCTCGAAGGCACGGTGTCAAGAAGAAATGTTTCTGTCCACAGTCTCTGAGAGCTTCCATGCATCTCTCATTTTCCATGGTAATTTCATCTTCTTCGTTGTGTTCCCATTCTTTCCATTCAATCACCATTCTGTCGCTTTATACCTGCAAACATATTCATTTGGATAGTATTAGCTGATTTAGAAGCTTGGATTTGTAAACAATTGGGCCTTTAACTTTCATTTTTCAAAGAAAATATGGTTTGCACGGTTGGTGCGAATGTTTCTAAAATAGTCGCGCCAATGGGCATGCCCTAGTTCATAAAAATGGGTGATTGGCGCGAGTTCGTGCCCGAAACTTGCGCCAACCACTGTGCCCTAAAATTTTCATTTTCCTCTTCAGAAATCCAAATTGAAGGTTGTAGGCACTAAAAGAGGACACAAAATGAAGGGAAGGATGTTGGTTCTTACCTGTAACTGACGGATTCGAGATTTCTCTGGCAGATTGCCCGCTATCGTCGCCGAAAAATCGCATTGTAAAATGGGTAACTATTGCTCCACAAGAGGGAAAAAGTGAAAAGTAATTATTTTTACCATTTTTGGCATTTTATAACTTTTCACAGCCCTAATTAGGTTTTAAGACATATTTTTCAACTAATTTATTATATTATTTCGAGAAATTAGTTTTATACGTATCTCTTGTGCAGTGACAGGTTTTCACACGACAATGATGAAGTAACGAGTTATATTTTATACTTTTTCGAACTCGTTAAAAACATGAAAAAGTCACTACTGGAGTCATCTTTCAGCTCTTTTCTGACTCTCTAAAATTGAAAAGATTGTCGAGATTCTTTTCATTTTGAACTCGTTAAATGACTGTGAAATGATATCTACCCAGTATATGTTTACCCCTTTTTTCGGCTGGGATGGATTATTTATGAAAAAGGAACACCTTAGCCTATCGCGACTAAGAGGTTCTTTCAGATATTATTTTCTACCTTTTTGGATCTGAAAGACTATTTACAAAAAGGGCCATGTTGGAGTTTTATTTTCTGCCTTCTTTTCAAACTATCTAAACATGAAAATATGTCGAGTTCTCCCTTTGTCAGACTCGTTAAACCCCGATGACATCGAACTTCGTCACTATGACGTTACTCGAGTTCCTCCTTCCCAGGGCTCGTAAAATGTGCTAGGTTGGATTTGTCTGAAGGACAAAATTACATTTCAAGCATATGTTATCCCCTTCAAGCTTGTTTTAAAAAATAATTGGGGTACTCACCAGAAATGGTGGGGGAAAATGGAACCAATTTTTAGTTATGTTGGCAGTATGTCGCTCTTGAACATGGCACTTGGCTGCATTCATGTCGGGTCGGGGACATCTCATTTCATCATTTTTTCCTCCATGGGTTTGGGTAATCTCTTTTGACCTCTCATTTTATCTTTTCCACATCATCATGACCTCAGATCCCTTGATTTCAAATACTGCTAAATCCAGTGTCGTGTCGCTGATATGTTCAAGAGAAGTTTGCCTCTGCATTTTTCAACCTCCCTCTGATTCTCTTTTGGTCCTGATTCACTATCATCATGTTCCTCTGTCTCATGTTGATGATGTGGGAAACATTATGGCCCTCCTTAGACCAGGTCACTTCCTTTCGACTTCATCTCATTATCCAAGAATCTGATCTAGAGACTCCCTTCTGGTACCTTGGAGCCTGCATGCCTCAATGGAAGGTTCTTCGCATTCGACGCAAGGTTCACATCATTGGCCTTCGATCGAGTGATTCTGTGGGTGTTCGATGTCAAATCACTATTCACATTTTGTGGATTGTACCTTTCGTACCTTGAGGGCCATTGTCATTATTGGTGGTTTCTCTCGCATCTATTAACAACCTCCATCGTTGGCTGGTAATCAGACGATTTTCTTGCATGTTCGACTTCAGCTCATATATTTTCATGCTTGAATTTGTACTTGTTCGGGTTGAGATGGAGCACAAGACCCTGGGTTTTTTTTGATGAAATATAGGTTGCAGATTCTTGTGGATTATCATGAATTATTGCATTACTCTTTTTGGATGGTTGCGACCATACCTGAGTCTACTTGTTGATCCTTACTGCTGGATGGCCGCATCTATACCTCGGATCTCAGTTTTTATAAACTATATTATGGATGGTTGAACCCATACCACATGCTCATGTATCAAATATATCAGTTGTATTTGTAACTGTAGGTTTCCGAAAATGGTGTTTTGTTCGAACGCGTTCTCATAAACATTTCACCCCTCCCTCTCCCTCGGACCTCATGCTTTAGGGGGCATTTGTTACACAACATTTTGTCACTATCCCTGCAATCCCCATCTCACACATTTGAGGGTAATTTATGTGACTAATTAGAAGTTTCATGCCTTGCAAAGACCATCATTGCATCCCTTTACATGAGAGCAATATTCCTTCTGTTGACAATTCCCTGAGCAGAGCATCAAAAACCCTTTTTTTTTCCTTGATACGAGTAGTCAGTTCTTCCCTCGAGCCGATGAGGAAGATTAGCACTAGGCCCCATTCCAGTTGGTGCTTTTTCCTAGTTAGCCACCCATGCCGAGTTTTTTATGGATTTTTTTTTAAAAATAGAAGCGGAAATTCCACTCTAAAAACTTCGAGGATAAGTCATTGGGAGTGGTTGGACTGACTAGCCATGGACTCCCTCCTTTACTTTATGGTTTCCACCTCTTGTGGGAACCTCCTAAAGGATAGGCCTCCCTTCCACCTTTTTAGGGATCCTAACCTCCTCCTTTTCCTCTATAAAAATAAGTTATCTCTCCTTGCATAAGCTAGCTGAACATGGAGAATTGAGTATACTATAGCTGAATTGTTGAAGAGATAGAAAAAGAAGGAAATTATTTGAGAGAGATTAAGCCCATGCCTTCATCCCGTCTGAATCCCCTGATGAGTATCTAAGACGCGCTTCAGCTGAACCTCGCTGGAGGAGACTGCGACATCAAAGCTTTGGTTGTACCTCTTCCTTCTATCAATACATACACGTGACTATTGTTTGGTTCCCATTTTGTGTTATGTCATTTGTTTAATGCAATATGCTTAGCCCTCTTTGACTGGCTAGTAGTTATGAATGAAGTTATTATGTCATATGTTGTTCTATGTGCAGGTATATGAGCAATATTACAGAAGGATTGTGACTTGCCGAGGCAGGAGCTCGAGGCCACCACCACTACAGCCACGACAACAACGTTGGACTCCAGGTAGCTCAATATACCATGTCCTCTTTTCATTCAATAATTAGGAACTGACACTCTAGCATGTCTCTTTTTTTCTAGACCCACTCTAGGGCTATAGGGATCGCCTCTGTCCGCAGAGGGGATTTACCTGCTTAACAATATTTCCTATCAAAGAAGGGGTGAAGCCTTTTTAGCAAAAATTAAGGAAAGTTAATCCTACGTTTGAACCCCTTATTCAAAAGGAACAAAGAAAATTGTTGGATGCTGAGATCATATTCAAAGTTCATCATTCTACATGGGTATCTAATTTGGTTCACGTAAGGAAGAAGTCTAAATAAATACAATTGTATTGATTTACGCAATTTTAACCAGGATTCCAATAAGGACAACTATCGCGTGTCATCTATGGAGTAGATGCTTCAAAAAATATTTTGGGCCATATAATTTCTCGTTACTAGATTTATTTTCTGGATACAACCAAATTCTAGTAGCAAAAATTGAAAGACACAAAACCAAATTAAGGACAAATTGGGGTACCTTTGCATTTAAGCGGTTGCCTTTTGGGCTCATCAATGTAGGTGCTAATTTTTAATGAGTTGTGGACATCATGTTCCTTGGTTTAATTGGACAAAGTGTAGTGGTGTAGTTGGATGATGTTACGATATTTTCAAATAAAATATTTGATCACTTTTGTCATGTGAGGAAAATTTTCGAGCAATGTAAAAAATATGGCATATCTTTAAATCCTAAGAAGAGCATCTTTGGAGTGTCTAAGGGTAATTTCTTGGGCCACATTATAGCTAAGATTAGGATTAAAGTGGACCCGTAACAGGTCAAGACTATTTATTATATTCCTTTCCCGTGAAAAAAGGGGCTATGCAATCCTTCCTATGGAAAATTAACTTTCTCCATAAGTTCATCTCAAATTATGCACAGATAGTTAAACAATTAAAAAAGATGATCAAGAAGGATGTAGTTTGAAAATAGGATGAAAGGGAGAAATATGCATTTGCTCATATTAAGAAAGCAATTGTTGAATCCCCAACATTGTATAGTCTATATTTTGGCAAAGATTTCCTATTATATCATTTTTCTTATGACACTTCTCTTGTAGCCATTCTCACTCAAAAGGGTAATTAAGGAAATGAGAGGTTGTATTGTTCATGAGTCTTGGCTTGCAGGTATTTGAATTAAACTACCATGCCATTGATAAGCAAGTCTATGCAGTATACAAGGCAGTGAAGAACTTCAAGTTTTACCTTATAAAGAGTCATGTTATTATCTTTTTGCCTCACTTAATGGTTAGATCGCTTTTTGTACAAAAATATTTGGGTGAGAGGAGGGTGAAATAGATGAAAATGCTTCAATATTATGATGTTTAATTTTAGCCAGTTCATATGATAAAAGACCATGGTCTCTATCAGCTTGCAGTATAAGCGATTAATTCACTAGAAAGAGAATCTTCTAGATGAGACAAGGGAATCAAAATGTAAAATATTAAACAAGCTACCCCCACAAATGTAACCATGTCTTCGTACATGTATGTGCAACATTATCTAGAGTGTTAGCCTCCACAATATCCCAAGGCTAAGAGGGAGATCGACGGAGGTAACCTCAAACCAAGATTTTAGTTTTGTAGCTAGCCCTACCAAACCATAGAGGGATCTCTCTATGAAACTCGCATCTAAGGATTTGACTGATACAAGAATGGATTTTAGGCTAGATAATTCATCTCATATAGGGTTTGAAAATTTTAGGGTTTTTTATTGGATCAGGAGTGAAAATCAGGAACTAGGTCAAGTCTCGAAGGTTGTCCGTTGTAAGAGATATAGAGGAGAAGGGTAGGAATGATTTTGTGATAGCTTAAAATTTGTTTGATGTAGTGTAGGGTTGAATGATAAAGAAGATAAAAATGAGCATGTATACGATGAGTTCATTTATCAAGAAGACAAACACACAAACACGAGTTTCCTAACAAAATAGAGCTTAATCAAAGAATTATTTTTAATACCTCTTAGGAAAATCACTAAAGAGGAAAGATATTGTAAGGAGACTAATTTATCATTCATATAAATATTTAACAGAAGGAAAACATAATCACAAACTCACACCACAAAAATTATTGAATAATAGCTGCAATTGTCCTTTGATTCGCTGTAAAAATGATGAAGTACAAGCTACAAGACTTCCACTCTCTAATGTCCAACCTTTAGATTGACTGAAAAATACATACATATAGAACAAAAACAACTTCTCCTCTCTCATGGGTCGAATCCCTCAGTGTAGGAACAACTTACACAATACTCTCTAACAAGACCTAATATCTAGGAGGTTAAACAGACTCCCTCAATTAGACCAACTGATACATTTGACTTTACCATTGTAAAATAAGCATGGATCTACATCAAAATTAAATTTACAAGCCCTGTTTACTTTCATCCCATCATGTAAAATAAAATTTTGAGAGATTACATCACAAAATAGAAATTTTTACCAAAGAAACCTTGAAAATTTGACTAACAGGTAAAAGCGTAGTGCCACCTGCAAAAGAGCAGTGCCATCAAGCATAAGTGAAATCCAACTTTGAGGAGACTTTTGAGGGCCTTCCACTGCTCCAAATCTAGCTCTGAAGGTACCAATGGAAAGTTGAGTATGTATAGATGTCATTAGACACCTCAAGCAAGAAAAATTTCCTCTCCAAGACAAAGAAGAACTCATTATGCCAAATTTATTCCCAAAAAACGCAACGCCTAGTCCAAAAAGGTGGCAAAAAGTGACTTTTTGACCTTTTTTGGGGCATTTTCTCCCAATCTATTTGCTGAAAAGGCACAAAAAATGCATAGTTTTCATGTATATGGTACCATATATCCACGAGGGTAGAATTTTTGGCATTTGGAGGTTTGAGGAAAAAGCGCAACGCTGGCTGAACTGATATTCCTGTTTAGGCCAAAAGTCACAAAAAACCAAAATTCGACAAAATTTCTTCAAAATTTCCTCAAATTTACTCCGTGAATCTAGGTGATGATTTTTCAAGCAATGAGGGAGGCCTCAGCCTAAAATTCAAGTTTAGCCTTCTCTTTTTGCCTCATTATGGTTTTCTTCAGCTTCTTCTTCAATTGTTTGATTATGATTTGGGAGACCTTGTTCCTTGTATAATAATGCATTGCCATGTGTCTTTGTAGGTCGTTGTTCCTTTTTGACCTCTTAAGAAGCTTCTCCAAGTGGAGATTCACCCTACCAAGCCAAAATACTTTATCTTTCTCAATTTCTGCCACAATGAATTCATTAACCGTCATTTGACCTTTTGGTGGACATGGTTCTTTTTGCTGCTCAAGTGCCCTCTTAAGACCTCTTATTCTTGGTATACTTGTTCTAGCTAGCTCTTATTGATCCTCTAAATCATCAACATCAAAAACTTCCTTACCTTTGGCATCATCCTTTCCCAAATCTTCTTTGGGCTTGTTTAAGAGCAAATTATTTACTTTTAGCTGCATGTTCTCCTATTGCAAGAACGAGACCAAGAAATTTTCCTTTAAAAAAATGTCATTGAACTCTCTAATCTCAACTTCTTTCTCCTGGATGATCTTCTCAGATGTTTTTTCCTCCTCATGCACTTGCAAATATACCATATTATTGTCAAGATGAACTTGTTCCTCATCCTTCAATGGTGCTTCATGATGTGATGATGTGTCTTCCTATGATGTAGGCTTGACCCTTTAAAAAATGTCTAGAGAAAACACAATACTCTTTCCTCTAACATATGTTTGAGTCACCTCTTCCCTAGGAGTTCTTATAATAGGTTTTCTTATGGAAGCCACCTCTTTTTGTGTTGGTGAAGAAAAAGGTGTAGAGCGACTGCTTGACTGAGTTGGAGAAGAGAAAAGAGAAGATGGATATATCAAACCATCCCAAGAAAAATTGATCCGTGTTAACTGATGGAAACCAGGATTTTCACCAAACCATAGTGAAAAAAACTATCATGATGGTCTTCTCCTAATATATGTACCTTCTCTGCCATTTTTACCATGCTTCTGTAAAGGTAACGAGGCAAGTTGAGAGCTTTTAAACCAGTGAAATGCATCAAAAATCTCACATGATACTGATATAACCTTGAGTACCTACCCTCACATGTGAAATATTTCATGATAAATTTCATGAGAAGGGCATACTTCTCCAGCAAATGTTTGAATGGCGAGATGTTTTTTGGAGCAGCTTTGTGTGGAGGTTTCAAATACATCTTGTAGTTTTCAATGTCAAGTTCTCTTTTCTTGAACCAAAGTTCTCCATTGTTTAGAATCCTTGTAGTTGTGGAAATGGACCCTGCTAAAATAGCCAACACAACCCCTGCAATAGTCACCTTATCTCTCTTCAAACTGGTGGAAAATAAGTTTGTCATGAAAACGAAGTTCCTCAACCTTTTGGAAAAAGGCAGTGCAACCTGCATCCTGGAATGATTTCTTAAGGAAGGGTGAAGACATGATATCATGTGTTATAGTGGGCTCACACTTGTTGATCTGACCTCCCTTGTTCCTCTTCTACTCAGTGGTTTAAAAATCCATAGTATACCCTAGCGCAGTGGGAAGGGGAATTAGGGTTTAGTGTAGGGAAAAACAGGGGATTTTGGGCAGTTTTTAGGAATGAAGGGATATGAAGGGGCTAGGGGTCTTATAAATTCTTGGGAAAATTTACGGGGAGTAGGGATAGATGTTAGGAAGTGGGGAGAAGTGAAATTTCAGGGAATGAGTGAGGGGAAGGGGTCCAAAAGGAGAAAACACAGTCCTAGCCTAGGAAAGTGTATTCTAGGCTAGGGTTTGTGGGAAAATGGTGAAAATGAGGGATAGGAGTGAGGGAAAATGCTTAGGAAGGTATATGAAAGGTGGGGGAAGATGAATGAGCTTTAATTTGAGGGTTTTTCTCAACATTTTTTTCAAAGAGATTATGAAACTAAGCAAATGCTACAAAACCCTAGAAGAGAGAATATGAGCTTTCCAGGCATGAAATGATGCAAAAAAAGGTATAAGAGGAGAAAAAGAGTCCCAATTACTTTATATTGATGGTCTGGAACCTAAATTTGATGATGAAACCTCTGGAATGAATCTTTTTCTTCCTTGAATAAAGCGCATCACACTTTGGCAAAAGCGCAGCGCTGCCAGTGAAAAGCGCAGTGCTGGAGGAAACTTGGGTCTTTGATGGCAAGAAATCACTTCTATGAGGGTAGGAATAAATTTTTATGGTGAAGTGATATCTATTGAAGTTGGAATGAGAAAATTATATGCTCTTTTGGTCTTTTGATAGCTTGGAAATCGATTTTCTCTTTAGTGGTGTAGTGGTCCCAACATGTCCTTTCACATTTTGTTTTGAATTGATAGTGAGCTACAACCTTATAACATTTTTATTCATATTACATCATGATATAAATAAAATTACACTTTTGAAACCTTTATTGAATATTTTTCACTATTAATATTCCTGCAAATGTTGATTTTGATGATAAAATGACCGACTTTTATGATTTTGACCCTATGACCTAAAGATGACACTACATGAAATGATGAGCAGAATGATGACCACGGTGATGTTTGACTGAGATGGTGATGAATAAATTTCAGTGATGACCCTCAAAATGAGTAATGGCATGACCAAAACATGAAATGAAGGGAGTAGTAACACACCTAGACATACTAACCAGTGACCAAATTTTTATTAATTGAAAACCTATTTGAAACAATAAAAATTTGTAGTAGGACCCTATCAAAAACCTTGTAAGAGCACATTTGATCACTGGTGACTTGCAAGGCTGACATATACAAACATAGAGCATGGTACCTTTTGTTGGGGCAAAATAATTTCCTGTCATTCAATTTGTCAACCCGCGGGTTTCGTAAACTTGTGAAGCATGCGTGCATTGTATGTGCTAGAAATTGTTTTTCATTTTAGATTAATATAACTACAAAATAACGAAAACCAATTCATCTAATCTATTAAATCAAATAATGAAAATGAAATTAAACTAACCTATTAAATCAAGTAACGAAAAGAAAGAAAACAAATTCAAAATAAAATATAGCGCGCACAATCACACTTACAAGAATTGAAATTTTAATATAAGGAAGCATTTCAAAGCATGTAAAGGAAAACAACTAAGGTACATTTAGTCACTTCAGCATCCAATATGATAGAATCACCCTTTTTAGATGATTTACAAGAAACTTATTATACTTTAATCTTTAAATCTAGGAAAGAAATTAAAGAATGCAAAGGGAAAAATCAATAATTGCATAAGTTATGTATTCAAGCATTTGGAAATATGATAAAATCACGTTTTTCAAATGATCTTTAAGAACACCCAATATTAAAATTGAATGAGGATATAAAAAGCAATGTAAAAGCATGTAAAATTAAATCTCAATGATTGTATAGGATGAGCATTCAATCACCCAACTTGGAAGTATGAAAAGTCATCTTTTTAGGAACATTCAATTATACAATGAATTGATAGTTTGATCTAAGAAATTAAATAACAGAACATGAAAGGAAACTAAATAACTGTGAAATCTATTGCCTCAAACTTAATCCAATTGGAAAATAGATAAATATATCCTTTTGAAAAGTTTTTAGAAAAGCAAATATTACACAGTCATTCTAAAACTAATACTAAGAAAACAAATAAAATTTAATCTATAAAAGCAAGTAAATCTCACACATTTTAGGTAGCTGATATAAAAGTATGAGAGAAGGTAGATCAATATGCTCCATATGTAAGCAAAACCAAGTCAAAATGAAGGAACATTCATGAGTAAGGTTCCACAATCTAATTATGTATTCAAAGCTTGAGCATAACTCTAATTTTACACATGATTTGATAGGAGAAAGATTCCCCTATTTCTACAAAATATGAGAAGCTATCTCATTAATGAGAGTGCATGAATCTCTCCCTATTTCACTAGAGTTACAATCCAAATAGGAAATGATAAGGCATATGTCTTCTTATAGTTACAATACAAATAGGAAATGAAACACATATCCTTATGATCCCATGATCTTCTCCATCCAAATTCGAATTTGGCCTTAGGAGGCCACATAAGAGTATTTTGGAAGCTTCTTTTTGACCTACACATGGCAACAAATCATTCCACTTGTTAGGTATAAGTATGTGCATATTATTTTCTAATTTTTAACCATAAATTGAGTTAAAAATACTAGGAATTAATAAAGTTTGGAAAAACATAAATGTAACCCAATAATGGTAATGGTAAGGTAAATGTAATGAAATAGAGATGGAATGAAGGTAATAATATGGAAATATAAGTGAAAATGTAATGGAAGTAAATGACAATTTCAAGGCCCAACATACCCCCCAACTGAAGCTATTGCATGTCCTCATGCAATCTATTACATTAATTCTTTTTTATCCTTTGAGATTTGGCTTAACTTTACATGATATCATTTGATAACTTCATACTTCTGCAAAGTATTTTAGTTGAATTGCAACATGGTTAGTTCTTGTGTTTCAACCATATTTTGTTGTTGGATTCAATTTGATCTTTGAACTTTGCATAATAATAATTTGTTGCAAAGTATATTTCTATTGGATTATATCATGGTTGGTTCTTGTTTGACAACCATGATTGTGTTTGTATCCAATTATATTTTTGAGTACTTTTGAAAAGCCATTATATGCTCATAATAATAATTTAATAGTTAATATCTTTTGAAAGTATGTGGGCTTTTGAATGTAATATGAATGTGGCAAAATGTGAATATGAATGTATCCTCCTCCCCCACCCCCCAACTGATGGTATTGGAAATTTTATGAAATGAGGAAAAGAAGTGTTTTTCCCAAAAATCATCATTCTAACTTTTCAAGGAATTCTCTGGTAAAAAGTTATAAAATGAAATACCTTAACTTACCCTTTGAAAATGGATGAGTTGCATGTGTGGTGGTTGCAAAATTATGATCATAATCTTCTTCATGTGGTTGTACAGGTTATGGATAAAATATTCAAGATGAATTTTTATTGCTTCCACTAAAATTGCCGAATTTGTTGCAAAATGATGATGATTCTACAACTATCCTCTGATTCTTTAGCTTCCCTCTGATTCTGTAGTTGCCATCTGATTCTGTTGCTACCCTCTGATTCTGTTGTTGTCATCTGATTATGTTTCTGTCATCTGATTCTGCAGCTGCCATCTGATTCTGTTACTGTCATCTGATTCTACAGCTGCATATCTTCTTCATTTGATTCAAAATGCTGAAAATGATAGTCTTCATGTCTTTAAAACTCGTTGGCATAATTCCTGCTATGTGAATAGATGTTCTGATGTAAAAAATATCAGGAAATTTTTGACTTAGTGGCCATTAATGGATGCCACTAATAAACATAATAACTCTCATCATTGATGACAATGAGAGTCAAGATGCCCAAACACATCTTGCTAGGTACGAATAATTTTGCTGTTGTCGAGTACCTAGAAGATCCGATGAACAAGGGACATTAATGTATTCCCATTGTTCATCAGCAAGAAGAATTGTCATTAAGGCATGCAAGCCTTAAGGTGTTTTTGTAAGGATTTTAGACTCAAAGGACTATGGACTCAATAATTTGCATTGAAGCAAAGTTTATTTGCGAAATGAAAAGGATAGGAGAAGGAAAATGGAAATGCAAGATGAAAATGGAAAATGACAATGGAAAATAAGCATGTAAGTGATCTTCTTGCTTTTATTTGTGGGTTAGGAGTAGACAAAAAGTAATGGAAAGTGTATGTGAAGAAAAATGAACAACTAACTCTTTCTTGGAAAATAACGGTGGCTTGATTTGAATTGCATGGTTGGATTTATAATTCAAAAGGGAGGAAAGGTAATGGTCTTGATGGATATGGATATGGAGTTGTTCTTATGTTTCTCATGAAATTGGTCCTCTAAAGACCAATTGTGCGCACAATTGGTTTCCTTCAATGATCATTCGATCATCCCAAACCTGCAAAAAATTGGCATAAAGAACATAAGTGTGTTAAAAAAGAAATGGGAAATTCCTTCATGACATAAAATTTGAATGCCAAAATAAAACAGATTAAGGAAAATCAAAAGTGTTATATTCAATGTAATTCATGATATCGATAACAATCCATTTAAAAAAAAAATAACCATGAAAAATAAATCAATTCCCTGTTGTTGGATGACTTCATGCAATGTGCTCAGTAATATGATTGGCATCACAAATATTCATTGTGTCTTGCAAGTTAAAGCTTCACAACAACAATATTATAATTTTTAATGCTAAATATTTGGAGATCATCTAAATATTCTTCCAATTGTTTTGCAAGTCATTGTCAAATTGAATCATCATCTGTGCTGCAAAAGCATGTTGTTAAAAAATTTTGAAGCGGTAAAAAAAAAGAAATGTACTTGCACAAAAAATTATTTCAATCAAATTTTGCAAGTAATTTTCGCCTTATAAATTGCTTCAATAAATCGATTGCATATGCAATTTTTTTTATTTCTCATTTTTTATTTTATTTTATATATATATATATATATATATTTTTATATTCTTTTTTATTTTTATATTTTTATTATTATTATTTATTTTTTAATGATGAGACACATATGTGTCTAAAATCAAGTTTATTAAATCAAATTGGACTCTTAGACCACATGCCATGTGTAGCAGAGTTTGTCATTAACTTGGATTCTTCTGCGTTCAACTTGCCATGTTTAAACAATTCAAAACAAATCATTTTTTCCTCACGCAATATACAAAACAGAGCTCCGAAAAACCCTAAATTTATCCCAAATGGATGCGAAATCCATCAAATCACTTGTGAGTTACCTAACTGCCCCTGTTCCCGAAAAAACCCATGTTTTATTTATTTCTAATTCACCTTGGTTTGCTCATTAAATGTGTTTTAAAATCGTGTGCTTTTAACAGTTACGCATTTCTGGCAATTTCATTTTCTTGCAATTACTTCTGCAACAAAATAAAATTATCATGGTTTGATTTTTTTATTTGCAGGTTTTGATGTGTAATGGATTTTATCTCACAGATAATTTCAGACCGATCACCCTCATTCCAATTACCTGCAATGGAATCTGTGATCTTCTCTTCATCAGCAATTTGCAATCTTCTCTTCATTAGCAGTTTATTCATCTGATACACTTAAATTTTCTGTCTCTACAATTGAATCTACAATATTCTCCTCATCAACAACTTTAAATATTCTCTTCATCAATATCTTCTTCATCAGATACACCTTCATTTTCTGTCTTTGCAACTTTTAAAATCGATTTCTAATAACTGTTGCTTGAGGAAGACCTAATATGGAAAAGAAAAGGTTCTTTTTTTATTGCAGTGCATGGGTCTTTGCGTGGATTGGAGGCCTGCACATATGCGTAAGGCCAAACCAAAGGCTGGCCTCACGCATATGTGTGGGTTTCCTTTCCATGGACCATTCGTTGTTTTTTTTTTCATATAAAAATGTTTTAGTTTTTTTTTAAATTGATATATGTTACATATATATATATATATATATATATATATATATATATATATATATATATATATAATTTAAAAAAAACAATTTGCTTATTTATTTATTTATTTAAACAAAAATTGTGCACATGCAATTCAATAAATTAGAAAAAGATTGAGAGGGTGCAAAACATTAAAATTTGCAGAACCGATAAAAAAAGGATCATGACTCAAATGACGATTTTTAATAGAATTGTAGATCGATTTCCAGCAAAATTTTTAATGAATTTTTGAATTTTAATTTTTAAATTGACTGATCTAATTTTCTGATCTTCCAGGTCACAACGAGGCATGAGAAGAGAGCATACTAGTCAGCGTCGTCAAATAAATTCATATTTTCACACACAAATTTTATTTCTGATGGTGATAAAAAACGAAGTGATTCTTACTGCATCATTGAAATTTATTCAAAATGAATTAATCAACATTGATTATTACTTTTTTGAAAACAAAATTAAAAATTCTAAAATTCTAGCCAAGCTTGGTTTTATTTTTATTTTTCCTATCTATCTAAAAACAATTTTATTATTATTTTTTAGTATATGAATGCTTCCAATGAAGCCATTTACAGATTAGAATATTTGAAATACTCATATCCAAACTTTAAAAATGTACCTGATTGTTTGTAAGGATATTAAAATTCATCTTGATCTTTCGATTTGCTGCAAGGATCTCTTGAATAATAGATGAATGTTTTGGCGCAATTTCTTTTTGATACTATTCCTCAATGTAGTCTTTGGGTTGCATTCTAGACCCTTTGTCCATAAATGGTTAGTAAAAACTAAAATAAAATACGCTCTAGACAGAAAGCTAATTCCTATACACACTTCCCCGGCAATGATGCCAAAATGTTGGGGCAAAATAATTTCCTGCCATTTAATTTTTCAACCCGGCGGTTTTGTAAACTTGTGAAGCATGTGTGCACTGTATGTGCTAGAAATTGTCTTTCATTTTACATCAATCTAACTACAAAATAACGAAAACCAATTCATCTAATCTATGAAATCAAATAATGAAAATGAAATTCAACTAACCTATGAAATCAAGTAACGAAAATAAAGAAAACAAATTCAAAAGAAAATATATCGCGCGCAATCAAACTTGCAGGAATTGAAATTTTAATCTAAGAAATCATTTCAAAGTATGTAAAGGAAAACAACTAAGGTACGTTCAATCACTTCAGCATCCAATATGATAGAATCACCCTCTTGAGATGATGTACAAGCAATTGATTATACTTTAGTCTTTAAATCTAGGAAAGAAATTAAAGCATGCAAAGGGAAATTTCAATAATTGCATAAGTTAAGTATTCAAGCATTTGGAAATATGATAAAATCACCTACTTGAAATGATCTTTAAGAACACCCAATATTACAATTGTATGAGGATCTAAAAATAAATGTAAAAGCATGTAAAAGTAAAGCTCAATGATTATATAGGTTGAACATTCAATCACCCAACTTGGAAGTATGACAAGTCACCTTTTTAGGAACATTCAATTATATAATGAATTGATAGTTTGATCTAAGAAAGAAAATAACATAATATGAAAGGAAACTATATAACTGTGAACTCTATTGCCTCAAAATTAATCCAATTGGAAAATAAATAAATCTATCCTTTTGAAATGTTTTTATAAAAGCAAAGATTACACAGTCATTCTAAAACTAATACTAAGAAAGCAAATAAAATTTAATCTATAAAAGAAAGTAAATATCACACATTTTAGGTAGCTGATCTAAAATTATGAGAGATGGTAAATTGAGATGCTCCATGTTTAAGAAAAACCAAGTCAAAATGAAGGAGTATTCATGAGTAAGGTGCCACAATCTAATTCTGTATTGAAAGCTTGAGCATAACTCCAATTTTACACATGATTTGATAGGAGAAAGCTTCCCCTATTTATACAAAATATGAGAAGCTATCTCATTAATGAGAGCCCATCAATCTCTCCCTATATCTTTAGAGCTATAATCCAAATAGGAAGTGATAAGGCACATGTCTTGTTAGAGTTACAATACAAATAGGAAATGAAACACATATCCTTATGATTCCATGATCTTCCCCATCCAATTTCGAATTTGGCCTTATGAGGCCACATAAGAGTATTTTGGAAGCTTCTTTTTTACCTACACATGGTAACAAACTCATTCCACCTGTTAGGTATAAGTATGTGCATATTATTTTCTAATTTTTAACCATAAATTAACTTAGAAAAACTAGGAATTAATAAAGTTTGGAAAAACATAAATGTAACCCAATAATGGTAATGGTAAGGTAAATGTAATGAAATGGAGATGGAGTGAAGGTGATAATATGCAAATATAAGTGAAAATGTAATGTAAGTAAATGAAAATTTCAAGGCCCAACACCTTTCCCTCGCATTTATTAGCTAATAGAATAGGTTGATTTGACTTAAAGTTTTTTCATATCATCTTGTACATGGTGTGCTTTTTCGAAAGCATCACAATGGTGTCCTATTCAGATGTCTGGAAGCACAATATTTAGAAAGGTTACTAAAATATCTTCACGATGGGCCAGCTAGTGGAAACTATGTGGGTGATGCTACTACTCACAAAGTCATGCAAGTTGGTTACTATTGGCCCACATTATTTAAATATGCACATGCAAACCATCAATAGCAAGTATACACCCATAAGTGTTTAATTTGTCAAAGATGTGTTGGTTGTGATAGAAATTAAACTTCCCCATTGCAACCCATTGATGTTGAAGAACATTTTCAACAATGGGGATTGGATGTTATTGGTGAAAATTTTCCACATTAATTGAAGCAACACCTATACATATTAACTTCCACAAACTACTTTACTTGGTGGGTTGAAGCAGTTCCTTTAAAATAAGTTAACAAGTAGGAAGTCATCAACTTCCTCAAGAAAAATATCATCACTAGGTTTGTTGGTCGAGATAGAAATTCAACTAACCCATTGCAGCCCATTGTTGTTGAATAACCTTTTCAACAATGGGGATTAGATGCTATTGGTGAAAATAAATTCCACATTCATAGAAGCAACACCTATACATATTAACTGACACAAACTAGTTTACTTGGTGGGTTAAAGAAGTTCCTTTAAAAAAGTGAACAAGTAGGAAGTCATCAACTTCCTGAAGAAAAATATCATCACCAAGTTTTTTGGCCGAGATATAAATTCAGCTGCCCCATTGCAGCCCATTGTTGTTGAAGAACCTTTTCAACAATGTGGATTGGATGTTATTGGTGAAAAAATTCCACATTCATCGAAGCAACACCTATATATATTAACTACCACAAACTACTTTATTTGGTGGGTTGAAGCAGTTCCTTCAAAATAAGTGAATAAGTAGTAAGTCATCAACTTCCTCAAGAAAAATATCATCACCAGGTTTGGCGTTCCTATGTTACTTATTTTTCATCACTGGAAATTTATAATTTTGCATGAGAAAATTGTATTGTTTTAAAGCACTCATCTAACTATTACCCTCAGGGAAATTTTTTAGTCAAGTCTATCAACAAGAATTTAATATGTATCATCAAGATTTTTTTTTACTTTGAGAAAAGGAATTGGCATAACTTTTTGGTGAATGATTTATGGGTTGACCGTGTTACACCAAAACCTTGTTTGAAGACTTACGCTTACTTTCTCATGTATGGAAAAGAAGTTATTCTTCCTCCAAACATATACCTCCCGATCCTTCAACTTTCCCAAGAATCTCGAGGTAAACCATGTCTTGTGTTTCAAAGTAGGATAAGTGTCCTTTTTGAAGTTATAGGAAGAAAGGAAAATAAAATAAATAAATAAATAAAATATAAATATAAATAAAAATATAAAAAAATATAATAATAATAATAAAAATAATAATAATAATAATAATAAATAAATAATAAAAATAAAATAAGATAAAATTTTCCATCCATCAAAGTCGTATCAAGCGTTGGTTTGACAAGAATTCTACGGGGAACAAGGAGTTCAGTGTAGGAGACCTATTATTGAGTGGGATAAATCCCTTGAAGAGAAAGGTAAACACACTAAATTCCAATTCATGTGTATCAGACCTTATGTTGTGTATAAAATTCTTAGCCACCATACTTATCGTCTTCAATATTTAGATGGGAAGATGAATTCACTTCCTGTTAATGGAAAATATCTCAAATGATATTTTCAATAGCATCCTGGGGCTGTGTCCCTACCCTATGTACATATTTATTTCCTTTTATTTGGTTTTTTTTTTTCATTATGTCATGTTGTGTCCTTTCCTTTGTCTTTTGTTTTATTGTTTGTTCATTATCACTTTTAGAGAGTCATGTTGTTGAAATTGGCAACTTTAGGATGAATTTTCCCAAGGAAAATTCACTTTTCCCCAAAAGGGAATTTAAACTTGATAAAAGGAAATTATTATTCTAATTGGCTTGGCACTCCTCTCACTATTTTTTAATGTGACATAAATTTTTGGGAAAGCAATCATGTTGGTTTTAATATCAAGAGAAAATTAAAACGATCTTCTTCAATTCAGCCTCACTAAATGAAGGGACACTTTTGCACAAAGATATCCCTTTTCTCCTCTAACATCTAGTATAAATAAGAGGCCTTGGAGATCATTCAATAAAACACATCATACATACACATCTCTCTTAGTTTGCATCCAAATAAGTCTGAGATCTTCATTGAAGGAGGAAGGAATAAATCTGTCCTTGGTGAAGGTTTTGTGGTTCCATCTTGCTGCTCCTTGAGGCTGAGTTTTTCATTGATACCTTAAATTGAGAAGGCCAAGTAATTTGTGAGGGTGTTTGGGATGGTATCACATATTTTGGTGGCTTCTACAGTATTGTATCATTTCTGATCTAGAGCTGAAATTATGTCATTCCAACCTCCCTCTTTTGGTGATCTAAGTCTTAGGTTTGTTGCACTAGAGGAGGTTGAGTTTTCTTGAGGAATACCGAGATCCTTCTTGTGGTTATTTTCTGATGTATGGAGAAACGTTTGTTTCTTTCCTATATTTGATTTAGGTATGATGCTACTACAATCAAAATCCACTGTTTAACTCATCTCTTGACATCTTCTCTTGTGGGTTATTTTCACTTTGTCAAGACGAATTCATTAAGGGTAGAGTGAGTTTGGAGGTCATTTTTCCCATTTAAAAGGGAACTTATTGTAATTTTCATCTATTGTACTAATACTTCTACTTTAGATCTAAACTTTTCTATTAGGTTGGACCCTTGATCTAGGCTTGGCAACTTATTTTCTGGGAATCTATTCTATAATCTTGTATATTGTATCTCAATTGAACATTGAATTATAATCTCCTAAGAAGAAGAATGATTTTTTTTTCCCCCTTGTGGGGTTTTTCCTTGGTATTTGACCAAAAATATTTGTGTCTCACTATGAATGGCTATCTTATATTGTGCATTGTTATTTATTGTTCTCTCTATAATTTCTTAACTTGTACGGGGTGAATGAAATTGAATGAAACATTGTCTTAAGTAATTATTATAGAAGAGAACTTGTGAAAATGTAACATGGTATCATAGCAGAGGTGAATATAAGTCATTAGAGAGCATGGAGATCACTCCCTTGAGTCACTTCTCTTGTTGATATCATTGAGATAACAAATTTTACTGGTCCATTTTTCAAGAGTAGCCTTGATCTTTGGAAGCCATAAAAGAAGCACTAAAACAAAATAACTTGTTTTTGTTTGTGACACAAAAAAATTGAAGGAGGTTCTAATCAGATCCCTAAAAACCGAAGCTCTCAACCTTAGATGAAAGTCACTCAAAAAATTATAGAGGTATGAGATCCTCAATGTTTGAATTTGTCCCTCTGGTCTATGACAACAATAAGCCTAAAGGTTTGAGTGTATACATCTTGAAGAAAGAATTTAAAAAGGCTAGCAAGTGGACTGAAGTCTTTTATTATCTCCCACTTGAAGCATGGCCTTATTTGAGCTCATGGAGATAAACTCTGAAGCCTGTGATTCCTATTTTGTTCAAATTTGTCATATGTGAAGGGTATTCTACTGAAATATATCTATTTTGGAGAATATTTACAAATTTTTGTTCTATATTAACCCGATTTTTGTTGCTATACATATCTAGGCTGATACCTAGAGGTAATATGAAGATATGTTACGTGATAAAGTCTTGAATATCACATCTCATGTTGGTTTCTTCACTAAATTGGTCCAAGATATTAGGACTATTTCAAGGACGTGATTTCAAAGGAGTTCTTGGCGCATAATCCTATGTGTGGTCTGAGATCAATCATGACTGAATTCTATAAAAGAGTTACAATACCTTATATGGAAGTTTATGAATGAAGGTTTCAGCTGATGACTCATGATCTTATTGTATACTAGTTTGATACTATTTGCAAGTTCTTTCTCTAGGTGTGATCAAGCTAAAGTAATATCCTGAGGTATGTCTAAACCAAGACTTGATGAGTGATCTCTTGTTGGGATATCCGATTAATGCCTAGTTTTTTATTCTGTGGTAAAGACTAATTTTCTAATCAAGGGTGGATTTTCTCATGACTTGATAACCCATAGCTTTAGGAGGTGTTGTAGCCTCTACAACACCCTCCAAAAAATTCACCATCTAAAATTTTTTGGGCCCCCTGAGCATCGAAAAGCTAAGTCAAAATCTAAAGTTCAAGTCTATTTCAGGAAAATCCTTAAGTCGTTGAGTCGCATAATAGGTATTTTTACCTATTTTTGACCTAGTGACCCTGCGACCTATCAGGTCACCAGGTCGCCAAGTCGCAAATCTCATTCAAACTGCAAAATCGTGACCTAGCGACCTTGCAACCCTGCGACCCTCTAGGTTGCGAGGTCGTGCCTCTCTTAAGCTCAGGACATTTGCGACCCAGTGACCTCAATAATTTCTCGCATGCGTGACCCTTTTATAAATAGGGAGGTCGCTAGGTTTCATTTCACTCATGCGAAGAAGAAGGAAAACCCCTCTGACAGTCCGACTAGAACGCGTTTTTTCGGGTAATTTGTTGTTTCCTCCTGCTTTTTCCTCATTATGACTACCTGTTTCTCCCCCTTTACCTCACCGATACTCTTTAAAGCTTCATTCTTACCATATGATTCGCTTCTCATGAGCCCTGTCATTCTTATATTCCAGATCTATTCTTTCTGCTCTCAACCCATCCATGTTCCCCATTCGAGGCCCAGTGCGACTCTGCGACCTTGCGACCATGCGACCTAGTCGCAGGTCGCTAAGTCGCATCTCATTTCAAGTTGAACGACCAAGTGACCAAGCAACCAAGAGACCCGGTCGCCATGTCGCCAGGTCGCTAAGTCACGTTTCCTTGCAAATTGATCAATCAGCGACCCAGCGACCCAGCGACTCGGTCGCCAGGTCGCTAAGTCACTTTTTCTGGAAAATTGATCAATCAGCGACCCAGTCGCCAGGTCGCTAAGTCAAATTTCCTATTGAACGCACCCCTACGCGATCTAGCGACCCAACGACCTGATCGCAAGGTCGCTAGGTCATAGTTTTTCCCATTCCTTTGGCCATACTTTGTCAGATATAGCCCTGTTATTATCAATATGAAGTTTGTCTTATCATGGGATGGTTTTCTGACAATACCAGGTAATATTGAAGCAGAGCTAAGTTGCGTATCCATCTTGTTTGCCTCAAGCGACATGGGTCCCCCTGCAATCCGAAAGAGGAACAAAAGTCCTGAAGTGGAAGTTGTGGAAGAAGAAGAGTTACAATTCTCCCCTACCCCCATGTATGGGGACTCAGTATGTACCTTTGGCTGGGGAGACAACATGACCTAGTACCAAATATACCAAGAATTCACCAAACCCGATCTCCCAGAGGACCTTCCATATAGGAAGGCATATATACAGGTAAAACGGTCCAAGTTGCATTACGCAGGAGCCCACCCGCCAATATTCCCTTGGCAGAGATTGTAGACTGGATCTTGCAAAGAGTCGATCCCAAGAACTGGGCTATATGGGATCATGCCGGGGATGTTGTGGTTGCTCTAAAAGGACAAAACACCGAGGTGTATTACAAAATTCCTGCCAGGGAGCAGACACTCAACAAAGAATGGTGTAAAACTCATGCCATGCCCATATCCGATATTTTGAAAGGATGGTGGGAAGAACTAGAGAATTTCTAGGTTAAAAGGGACCAAGAATATCCGATGCAAGGCCTCAGGAGGTCATACAAACTTGTGGCTATGATGCTATGTAGAATGTATGGCCGCCCAGATGCGACCTTTTTGAGTGGTACATGGGTCTATCTCATGTACGACATCACAATACATGACAATCGCTTTAATTGGGCCAATGTAATTATGGCAGCCCTCAAATCTAACATCAATGTAGCACTTGCCCCTAACGATGGTTTTGCATCCGAGTTTTACATGGCTTTGTACCTTTTACATGCAGTCTATGCAAGGTGCAGCTTCGATGGATGGGCACACAACTGGGTAGTAGAAAAAATCAGCCTGATTCATAAGCATATCAGGGTTTTTTGGGACTCCCGGTACAAGCAAGATATGGAGTCAATATCATATATTTTTATCCCAGCCCTCTATCGCAGATTATTTGGGACGGAGGCTCCTCGCATGTCCTGGCGGGCAATGGAAACAATAACTCAGGTAGCCCATTGGTTCCCAGATGCAGAATATACTACTATCAGAGTGTTCGGGTCCCTCAAAGCCCCTCACACACATCCCAAGTTTGTGATAGACAAACTCCTACTCCAGGATATATGCTATCAGATGTCCGAGGGGTTCACCAAAGTATTGATCAAAGGCAAGAAAAATCCATGGCCAACTCTACCACTCATCATTGGCACCTATACAATCAAATATTTCAAAGAGGTGGAGGCACAGACCGAGCAGATGAAAGGATTCCATTTTCCCACTTTGGCGCACCAGACGTATGACCCTAACAGGATCCTCCTCGCACATTGAAAACGAGCCAAATTTAGGTGGAGCTATCAACACACTGACTGCTCCACTGAAGTCAGAATCCAAAACTGGTACAATAAAGATAGGGAGTATGCCCCTTATGAATCCGTCGATCAAGAAGGCCATGAAGGCCAAGACAACCAAACCTTAGAAGAAACAACACAGACCACGGGGGGAGCTTCGTCATCCAAGGGAACAACTACAGAGATAACACCCGATATCGTGGCCCAACAACGAGAAAGAGAGGCTAAAGCTCAAAAGGAGGCTAAAGAGAAGGCCAAAGTAGAATAGGAAAAGAAGGGGAAGCAAGTAAAAGATGACCCAAAATGGATGAAGAAAGAAGAAGCTTGCAAAAGGAAAGAGGAAGAGCAGAGGAAGAAAGAAGAAGAGCAGAAAAGGAAAGAGGAAGAGCAGAGGAAGAAAGAAGAAGAGCAGAAAAGGAAAGAGGAGCAAGTCAGGGCTGAAAGAGAATGCCGGTTAAAAGAAATCCAAGATAAAGTGGAAGCCGAATGACTTATAAAGGAAGAGCAGGACAGACTGGAGGCTGAACAAAGGAGGAAGGAGGAAGAAGATAGGAGGGAAAAATACAAGGCAAACGAAGAGGCAGAGGGAAGAAAGATGCCTCCTCCTGATACTGATATCGAGATGCTTCAAATGAGCCCTGTGAGTACAGCTCGCGTTGCCCTCTCAAAATTGGGCGTTGCTATGGGACAAGATGAAGAATTATTTGATCTTACCAAGATCTCCTATGACCAATTCTCACACAAGATTCGACAAGAAAAGAGGAGATGCCTAGCGCGAGACCAAACTACACCTCTCACAGCTACCAGCATCAAGGATATCGTATTAGACACTTAGAAAAATCCAGTAATTATTTCCTCAGCTAGCACAACATTTGCAGCTACCATGGAGGATAATGTTAGCAGGATGAGCAAAGAAATTATGGCCTTACAGAACATGCTGCAGGCTTCGGAGCAGAAAACAGCCAAGGCAGAGCTAGAAAAGAAAGCATTGGAAGAAGAGGTATAGCAGCTACAGGCTTGCAGCACTTCCTTAAATGAAACAACACTAACCATCCAAGGAGAGGTGGTCACATTAGAAGTCCCTATAAGGCAGGTGTACAAAGAGATGTTTTCTATAAAGCAAACTGTTGCACCACTGCTGAAGGCTCAGGCTGAAACAAAGAAAAAGAAAGCCTAGCTTAAAGAGGCCTGCACTGCCTTAGATCGCATCCTGGAATGGTCCAATGCATACCCACAAGCTCCAACTAATTTTCCAAAGAGGGACTGGATCAGTACTCAGAATGATAAGGCTCAGATCCGAATCGGTGTACAATCTAAGGAAAAGATGGTCAAAGATCTAGAGAAGGTGATGACCACATATGATCACTTGATCAGTGGCATATAATCAATGGCCAAGTTACATCAAATTCCTCCCCTCGGCCCTCTGAGTGAAGACAGGACTTGGCAGCAAATCGATCAGGATATCAAAGCCTTCATGCAACCCATCAAGCAAGCAGCAGCTTCCCGAGATCTACAGGTATCAAGGGAAAATCTAGTCCGATTTATTGTGAGACCTATGCAAATCTACACTAAGTTGGCATCCTTGCCAAATCAGATTAATATCAAAAGAGATACCTTGATTCCAAACGCACTCGAATGCATGCACAGATTAAAGGAAGACACACCTCTGGTCACCCTGATTATTGCAGATTATCAAGCGTGGCAGACCTACCTCTGAGACTAGCTACAAGTGATTGTTCCCGACCTAGAAATCACTCAGCTCATAAAATGATAAAGGAATTGCACAGGTCGCAGAACAAAGAAGGTCGCAGGTCGCAGAATCCACCAGGTCGCAGGGCAGCCCAAAGGTCCAGAAGGCGGAAAGTCGGAAGCCCAAAGGGAAAGTTTTGTGTTATAATTACCTCCTTCGGGAAATTGTAAAGGACCTTTGGTTTGGGACTCAAAGAGATATAGAGTATTGTATAGAAGGACTACACATTTTTGAGTATGAATACAAGAATTTGTTAGCTCAATTTTCGGATCTGATGTTGGTCAATGTGTGAACACTATGAGTATTCTGTCTTTAGTTTCTAACATCTTTTGATTAATAAAACTGTCTCCAATTACATCATTTATGCATTATATTTTTCTAAACATGTGTTAATGGTGCTAAGTTTATTTCGCTTTCTCAATGAATGTTAATAACTTTGTTTACTGATATTTATATTATCACAAAAACCATTTAAGGAAGTGAAGGGTATTGTGCCATAAATAATTGTTTCTTCTATGGTTAGAACATCGTACAAGCATGACCCTAATGATATGTTGTTGAAAACATTTCCTTTGGCCCCATGCTTCATTATTCAGCTTGCTACGCATAGTGTTGTATGTTCATTTAATTCATCAATCATGTGTCTTGTATCGTCCAAATAAGCATGTGTCCGCAGGTTTATAGAGTCCTACTGAGACCCAAATAAAGGAGAATTAAGCAGTAGTCGGACCCACACCTTGGATGGGATCCCTATTCCAAACAGTTTAGAGTCTAGTTGGGACTTTTTACCGGGGAGATCCCCTGCTATTGTCCGGATAGATTTTCCCGTCAACAGGAGGAAACTTAAAAATTCACATGATGAAATTGCCATGTCAAATGTATTTCCCATGTCACCTTGCTAATACTTCTCCATCGTAGGTTTTGAGACCTATTGGATTATATTTATGATTCAAGCCATATATGTACTAATGATGATAGTTGATATGCATTTAAGCCAACTTGTCTGAGACAAATTGTTATATCTCTTGAAATTATTCAATATTCTTTGTCGAGGGTCCTAACATTTTGATATCATGACCAAATTTTAAGTGTAATAAGGAAGATTCCAATAATATGGTGGCTCCAACCAAGTTGTGAGAAAATTTGAATACATGAAAACTTGTGTGTGTGTGTGTGTGCTTCATAATTTGTTTTGAATTGATGAAAAATATGATTTTTTGACTTGAAGGAAATCATTTTCAAGAATAGGAAAGTCCCTCTACTGAACACATATCTCTCTAACAAATTTGACAGTCTAAAATTTGACCTGAAATCTCTTTGAATCATCTTGAATAAATTAGGTTTTGGAATTAGAAATGGAGGGAAGTAAGGTTGTATGACTACTTATTGGCATCTGATGAAAATATTTATTATAAGAGGTTGTTCTCCTCTCTTTTTTCAAACCAATTGATCAAAAAAAGGACAAAAACTTGATCGAAGTTTCTTGAACTGTGGTATTGAACCAAGTCTGAGAAAATTTTGAGGTTTTGTTCTTTGAAGTTTATTTATGTGGAAAGTGACTGAGCTCCCTATGTGAGACAAAAATAACCTCCTAGCATGATCATATCTTGTGAAATAAAAAAGTCATATTGCAAGGTTTTGGGAATGATTAAGATTTCTTAGAACTAAATCATTTGAACACTGAAGTATGAAACTTAATGAAATCTAGAATCATTGATGTCATATATTACTACTTGAAATATTGATGACAAGGATGAAAAAAAAACTAACAAGGGTTTGGTTATGTAAAATACTAGTGTTTATGAAACCCTAGGAATGATGTTGTCATATATGATAAACTTGAAAAAGGAATATCTAGGGTTTGTGGACTAAACCATAGTATTGATTTATTCCACTGAAAGAAGAAGAAACCCTAAGTTTGGACACTTTCACTGATAGAATAAATCCTTGAAGAAATAGTATCATGATGATGATGTGGACAAGGATGACTTATGATAATGTGGACTCCTTGATGATGATGATGTGGACAAGGTCGATATGGATATCTTGTTTATGATGATGTGTACAAGGTTGATATGTATATCTTGTTGATGATTATGTGGACAAGGTCGATATGGATATCTTGTTGATGATGTGGACTATTTGATAATGTGAATTCCTTGATGTTGTGGACTCCTTGTTGATAATGATATAGACAAAGTTGATATGGATTTCTTGTTGATTATGTGGAATCCTTGATGATGTTTATGTGGATGATATTAAATCCTTGATAATATGAATGAATCCCTATTTTAAATATAATTAATCTCTAATAAATTATAAGGAATTAAGGCTAACAATTTTAATCAATCAAATTGAAAATTTTGCATTAATTATAAAAACATTATTTAATTTATTTAATTATAAAATAATGATTATTTTTATGGTTGGTCAGCCTACCTCATGCACTCCTTTGGTATATTTATGGTATCTAACCTCCTCTCTTTTCGACAGGATTTGTCCTGATGATGGGTCTTGTTCTAGACCCAAAACGTCGATGCAAAAATGCACACTGTGGATATTCTGAATTCAGCAACTCAAAACTCACACCACATAAATTTGAAATCTATAATATGAATGAAATTGACTAGACCCAGAAGACTAAGGTCAAAAGGGAGCTAAAAATTCTCAAGAGATAAGTAATTTATCCTTGTTAGTTATTACTATTGTTTCTTTTAATTATTGGTATATTTATATATCTTTCTTGGATGGATTGTTTCTTCCATTTCCTTCTAGTGATGATTTCAGGTGCATAATGAAGAATTCCAGGGATGTGGCAACAGATAAATAAGGATGGAAGAATAAATACAATAATACTTGTGATTGGATGAGATTTTGGACTCAAATGGAGAAAACAATATCAACCTATCTAAAGCATGTTCTGATGTATGACAAAGTGCAATTATTTGTGACTTCCAAGTTGAAATGTTTGAAGAATTATGTTGATATGTATATGTTCTTGACAAGAATTAAGAACCTTAGTGTAAGAGGGAGTTTAATAATGAATTAGAAAGTGTGACATCCTTATTGAATACTTGGCATTATTTAAATAATATGTTGACTTGATGAATCCTTTTGTTTGACTCACTAAATTATATGATGCATGAATTTCAGAGTACTATGGTAGCCTGGATGACATGGATGTTTTCTGAAGAAGTTGACACTGTCTATTGGCTTGTGTGATATGGAACTGAGATCTATCATGAACTAAGGTATGTTTCCAATCATGATTTGAGACTACATGAATATATAAACGCATATTGTGTTGGGAGCATTATAGACAAGAAGAGCACATGAGGGTGTTGCTTTAGCTTGGGATCTGCCATGATTTCCTGGATGAGCATGAAGCATAGATCTGTTTCTCTCAGTACACCAGAGGCATAATATAATGTAGCTGGTATGGATAGCTATGAGGTAGTGTGGTTGCAGAATCTCTTTGCAAATTTGTTTGATCATGTTCCATATACGACCGTGATATATTGTACTATTAAAAAAAGGATCAAAATGATAGAGAATCGAGTGTTCCACGACAGGTCATAACACATCAAGATAAGGTACCATTACATCAAAGATATGGTAAAAAGGGGAGCAGTGAGGGTCCAACATATCTCGATAGATGAGCAGGTTGTAGAAATTCTCTCCAAGTCATTTCCCAAAGAAAAATTCATATTATTATGAGACTGAAGAATCATTAGCATAAAAATAGAGAAAAAATTCAATAATAATGACACAACTCTCAAATAATTTCATAATCAAATTAGTATATTTATACATGAAGAGAGGTCCTCAAGAATCTATCATCTCCACAAATCTCTCAATCAAGCACTCCAAAAATATCTCATCAATCACTCCACAAATATCTCTAGACATATATTACTCAAAATAACATCTTAAAAAATGAGTCATTATTGTTGTTGAGAATTTCTGGAGACCTGTGTATTCATATCTTTGGGCCCTTCGATATGAATACACAGGTCTCTAGAAATTCTCAACAAAAATATGTTCTTGATTGTGGAAACATTCACGAGTCATTATTCCAAAATTTCTCCCCCATAATGATCATTTGGAAATATTCCAATATCATCTCTAAATTTGTAGAACTTTTCCTTATATAGTGCTTTGGCGAATATAACTACCTATTCATCTATTTTGTAGTACTCAATCTCGATCACTTGTTGTTGAACCAAATATGGAATAAAATGAAATTGAAAATAAATATGCTTGGTCCTCTTATGGGAAATTGTATTCTTGGTAATTTGAATAGAACTTGGATTATCACATATCAACTGAGTGGGTTTCTCTTATTTCTCATGTAGATCCTCTAGAATTCTTCTCAACCAAATTGCTTCACCTACTGTTGTTGTTTCTATTTTATACTCTAATTTTTTTGTGGAGACATAAATTTTGGGTTGCTTGTAGTACTCCAAGAAAATTATATTGAAACCATGCTAAATGAGTAACCTATAGTTTATTTTGTGTCATCCATGTATTCAACCCAATATAAATCTGTATAACCAACCAACCTGAAATTTTTTGTAGCCCTATATACCAAACCATAACAATTTTTCTGCTAAAATATATTAAAATATTCTTTTATAATTTCCAATGCAATTCCTTGGGCTCTGCCATTAATCTTGATACCATACTGACTGTAAATTAAATATGCAGTTGAGTTTTAGTTAAGTAGATAAAAATTCCAACCAATTGATAATACACAGTAAAATCAACTAAATTGGATTCATCATGTCCATATAGCTTCAACCCAACTTCTAGAGGAGTCTTTGGTGGCTTGCAAGTCAAAATTATAATCATCTTCAAAATGTCCCGAGCATATTTGGCTTGTGACGTGAAAATATCATCTTCCTTCTTCCAAACTTCAATACCCAATAAATAACGCAACTTACCAATATCTTTCATCTCAAAATCATTAATCGTATGTGACTTAAATATTTATAATTGTTCAACATTGTTCCCCATGTAGATCAAATCATCAACATATAATACAAGTATCAGAATATCCTATCCTGACTGAAAGATATAGAGATTGAGCTTAGATAAACTTTTAACTAAGCCATGATTATGAAAATACATATCAATTCTTGAATACCAAGCCCTTGGTTCTTGCTTAAGACCATATAATTCCTTATTCAACTTATAAACACAATATTATTTTCCTGGCACTTCAAAACCTTCATGCTATTCCAAATAAATTTATTCATCCACATAACCATTCAAAAAGGCCAATTTAACATCCATTTGAAAAATAGGTCATTTTTATTGAGCAACTAATGCAAGAACCATCCTAACTGTATCCAAATTTTCCACTAGGGGAAATGTCTTAGTATAATCAATTCATTATTTTTGTGCATAGACATTTGTAACTAAACGAGCCTTGTACTCATCAATTGTGCCATTTGATTTATACTTGGTATTATAAACACATTTAGTGGCAATTACATCTTCTCCATTTTGTAATATGAACAAGTCCCATGTATCATTTTTTACCAAGGAATTCAATTCTACTTCCATAGCTTCATTACATTCCTTCTTTCTTGATGCTTCTACATAATTTTTTGTTTCATATATTTTCATTACTTGTCCCGTAAGTGCATAATTAACTAGAGAAATTTGAGATCTATTAACCCTTCTTTCAAAATTTATATCCAACATAATACTTTTTGAATGTCCCCTTTCAAGCCACTTAGGATTCTTCTTAACTTCGTATATATTTACTAACTTGGAATTTGATTTGTTACCAATATTCATTTCATCTTTACTCAATTCAAACTATACATGATCTAGCTAATGGATTCCCTACTCATCAAACACAACATGTTTTCTTATTATCACCTTCTTTTCTTAAGGATCAAACAACCTGTAACTTTTTGTTTCAGTATTGTATCCAAAATTAAATTCACACTCTTATCATCCAATTTCTTCCTCTTTTCCTTAGGAACATGTGCATATGCAGTATAACCAAAAAAATTCATATGTGTAGCACTTGGTTTGTATCCTGAACAAGCTTCTTCTAGGGTCAAATTCAACACTTCTTTTGTAGGACATTGGTTAAGAGTTTATATTGTTGTGTTTAATACTTCTAACCAAAACTGGTTTCCACGAGACTTAGTTTTTGACATGATCCTATCCATTTAAAATGTGGTATTTTTTCCATTTTTTCAACTCCATTTTTTTGAGGAGAGTATGAATTAGTAAACTCTCACTTTATTCCATTCTTCCAACAATAATTCAAAAACTCATTTGGCTTGTATTCTCCCCATTATCTGTTCTTAGGGTGAGAATTTTCAAACCACTTTTTCTTTCAACTAAAGCCTTAAAATCAAGGAAATGAGAGAATAATTCATACTTCTCTTGCAAAAAACATACCCAATTCTTCCTGGAATAATCATCAATGAAAGAGATAAAATAACATGTCTTTCCAAGAGACATAGTCTCCATTGGGCCACACAAATATGAATGCACCAATGCTAGATTTTCTCTAGCATTCCATGCTCTATTCGAGAAAATTTCCCTGTGGTGTTTCCCAAAAATACACCCTTCACATACTTTATCATCCAAATTAATATAAGGAGTACCATTCACCACTTTCTATTTTCTTAGCAACATCAAAATCTAAAAATTTTGATGCCCCATCCTTAAGTGCCAAAGCTTATTATTTTCTTCTTTTGTTCCTTTCAAACTTTGTCAATTACTTGAATCAAGGAAGATATTGAAAATTTTGTCTTTAGTCATTTTGCCTCTGCTATAACTGCATTTTGATTCAACTTATCCATGATTAAACACTCTTTATTATCAAACACTAACTTGTAATTTTGGTCCATCATTTGTCCTAAAGTAAGTAGGTTATCATTCAATGTTGGTTTGAACAAAGTGCTCTCAATTGAATTATTATTATCATGCAATGTTGGTTATGCAACTGTGTCTTTACCTCTCACTTCAAAAGCACTATCATCACCAAATATGACTTTAATAGAATAATTGTCATTAGTTTTCAATAAAAAACTCCTCTTGAGATTTAATATGAGTTGAAAATCCTAAATCAAAATACCATGCTTCACTTTCTTCACTATGTGTCATCAAACTTGAGATGAATAAATTCTCATTACTAGTTTCTTTAACAACTATATTGGAACCCCCATGCTCCATATCTCACATTTTTTCATATAAATATCTTTCAAGATGGCGAAATTTTTGGCAATAATAACATTTTGGTTCTCCACCTCTTCCTTCATTTCTTCTTCCATATATTCCTTGTCCTCTTCTGCGAGATCCATCTTTGCCTCTTCCTCTAAACTGACTGGAAATCCTTCCTATGCCTCTCAAAGGAGATGAATTTCCTTGTGAATTGTGTCAATTTCTATTTTTGTTTTTTATTCTAATATTGACCCATGCTCCTTCCTCTTCCTCTATTATTTGCAGAAAATTCATGTTCCACTTGCTCATATGGTTAATTTTCTTCAACAATTAAAAATAATCCACTTAATTAATCAATTTTCATTATATTTAAGTCTTTTGAGACCATAATACTAGTGGTGACCATATGAAACTTGGGTAGAACACTTCTTAAAATCTTCTCAATAAGCCTTCTTTCTGGAACATCTTCACCAAATGGTCTCATTTGATTAACAAGATCTTGCACTTTTTGATGTAATCATGAATGGATTCATTACTTTGCATGTGGGAATTTTTAAAATACTCCTTAATGTTTGTAATTTAGCTACAACCACACCTTCATATGTGTTCTTTAAGACATCCCATGATTTTTTGGATGATACTACACCAATTTTTCTCGGAAATATATATTCTTCAACAATGCTCCTGTTTTCGTTGCTGCAACACCCTCCAAAACTTCACTAGATTCAAATTTTGGAGCCTACCAAACTATCATATCAAGTGTCGCTTTGGTCGTCAAGTGTCATTTCAATCCATTCCACATGTTTCAAGTGTTCTTTATCATCCCTATGTGTATTTTCATTGTTTAGAAAATATCCGGTGCACTTATTGGTTATAATACCTCTATTTGTTGTAAAACGACACTTTTGGCCGCAACCAGATACACTTTGTCTATTGAAATTGGAGAGTGTTTGTAAACTATCATCTTGACATGTATTTATCATTATTCAATCCTGTTTAAGTCTTATTGATGAGTTGGTATGTGTCGCACTTGATTTTATTTCTAAACTTATTGTGTTTTCCCCTTGTCCTATCTCCCAGACTTAGACAAATTTTGGTTGCACAAGTTAGCCTAAGGCTAGGATAGCACATGTCACACTCTTAAGCCTTAGTCATGACTCATTCCCTATTCAGAAGTTTTCCCTACACCCTCTAAGTGTGCATAGTGCACTCCCAAGCATCTTCCTCTCCTTACCATTTCCAAATTGCGCCCTAAAGTAAGCCTTACTCCTTGTTGAGTGCATGGCGCATCACCAAAGCAACATCATAGTCCCTTAAGCCTTTAGACCTATTCTATGCACCTCCTTGGCTTCTCTTGAGCATAAAATTCATTTGGAAAGGCCCAAACCTAACCCCTTGAGCCTTCATACTTTCTCCCTGGGCCCTTCTTGTCTCCCTTCAAAGCACAACGCACTTAGGAAGCTTCATTGTGTTGAAAACATAAGAAGAAAAATATCAGTTTGATTTTATTTTGTCAAACTAGAGAAAATTTGAATTTCCATTTTAGTAGACAACTTGGATGAATTAAATTCAGTGACATGGCTTATGTCGCCCAGTTAGCCTAGATAATTCGAGTAGGAACAATTGATTTTAGTTCAGTATGATTTATTGCTAATTTCTAGCAATCTAATTTAGTTAAATTGAGTTATTGTCAGTAAACTAGTTCTAACTGTTAGAGGAAGTAGTGGAAGGTCAGTTTTGTAGTGTGACTTCAGCCACACTTAGTGATCAACCACTGAACTTATCAATAATCCCAGAATAAATTTTTCATGCATATAATTTTAGTTACCTAGTTTAGGTGGAGGTTCCAAGGAAGTGTACTATCAATTGTAGACTATTCTGAGGTGTACAGGTGGTGCATGTAGTTAAAGGATGAGCCTAAAGGAATTGTACAATCCAATGGAGGAAAATTCCTAATTAATAGAGGCTTAATTACTCAAGGAAAAACACAAGGAAGTAGGAGCTTGGAGGACATAAAAATTGGCTAAGTAATGGCCAATGTCAGTCAGTCAGGCAAAGGGATAGACTATACACTTGCAAAGTGTGCTCAAGCTTGAGAAATTTTTTTATTTCATCTATATTCTTTGATTAATGCAATACAGATAGGAAAGGGTTTTGAGAAGTTTCTTTCCCCAATATGAATATTTATGTATGTGTGTTTAATATTGATGCATGTTTTTGATTTGTGTTCACGATCTTGAATTGAATTCCACATATGAGTAGAGTATATTTGAGTCTTATGTTTTAGTAAATTACATGAGTAGTTTCATATCTACACATTAAATCTCTACATGGTATCAGAGAATTTTCACACTAGAGTGGGAAATTCAAAGGTTTTATTGCAGGAGGATTAAATTTGCGACATCAATTCTTCAGATCTAGACGAATGTCTTTTTATGTTATAAGTCTTGAGTATTCCCTTAAGGGTAGCTCGAAATTTTTTTCTTGGGAGGATTATGGAGGCAGTACTAGAGTAGAATGGGTTGAATTAATTTGTCGAGATTGACATTCCAAAACTAGGATCATCTAATGTCAAATATATAGCAAAATGGAAGAAGTGTGTATCCAAGGCAAGGGGTATCATATTGGATGGATTAAAGGATCAAATTTCTCCAATATCCAGGAGAAAGGAACCCTATATGTAAATATTTGTTCCAGAACAACACCGACCACAAAAAATAGGTGCTCAAGGATAAGCTTCAAAGTATCAAGATGCAAAAGAATAACTCTATTGAACAATACCTGAGCAATTTCAAATAATGTCGTGATGAACTTGGTGGAGTTGGAATTACTATTGTAGAGGATGGTTTGGTAATAATAGCCCTTCTAGGCTTTCCTAATAGTTGGCATAACTACCAAGGTTCAATGAACGGGAGGTAGAAACTACCAAACTAGGAATGCTTATGGTATGATTTGGTACAGGAGGAGATAAGGTGAAATACCAGAGATGGAACTTCATCCAAGTGTGAGGATGAGGAAAATTATGCCTTGGATGGAAGGGAAAAGAAGAGGAAATGGAATAAATCCCAATCCAAACCAGATTCTATTCAAGGGGGAAAGAAGAAGCACTTGTCCAAAATAAAATGCTTCAATTGTCATGAATTTAGGCATTATGCCACGAAGTGTCCACACAATAATACAAGAAAGAAGAGACCTCAGGAGGAGTGATAGGTTAATATTTTGCTTCATAGTTTGATCTTTAATTCACCCTTATTGCATGCACGGTGAGCACAATTATGGGGAGAGTATGGTACTTGGACAGCGGTGCCTCATTCCACATAACAGGCAATAAATAATTTTTCAGTGACCTAGCGAATAAAGACCACCAGATGCACATCGATATGGGAGATTATGGAAGGTATAGCATGACTAGTATTGGTACAATTACCTTTCAGAGGGAATCTAGCTCCCCTCTCAAACTCAAGGATGTCATGTTTGTTTTGGGCCTAAATAAAAATATCATTTCAGTTGCTATGTTGGAAGATCATGGTTACGATGTGATATTGATCAAAGGGAAAGAGCTCCTAAGACACATAGCCATGGGACAGGTGAAGCGGATCTAGGTTCGTGTGAAGAACCTATACAAGCTAAATGTCGAATGTTTTGTTACATTAAGCATGAAGGAAGAGAATTTGCAGAGTCGCGATGTCAGTGAACTATGTCATAGAAGACTTGGCCATTTGGATCATGGCACCTTGAATATTATGCAACATATAACCATAGGCCTCCCCAAAGGATCACTTCATTAGCAAGATAGATGCAAAGGGTGTACCTTAGGAAGTACACAAAAGCCTCATTTCATGGTCAAGAAAACAAAGCACATGTTGTCCTTGAAAGGATCCACTATGATTTATGTGGACCTTTCTCGATAGCCTACACTTCTAAGAAAAAATATTATGTTATCTTTGTAGAGGACTTATCATGTAAGTGTTGGATATTCTACATGCGGAAGAAGGATGAGACAATCTCCAAGTTCATAGAATTCAAAGCACTGGTAGAGAAGAAAACCGACAAGAAGGTGAAGGATCTCAAGAGTGATAATGGAGGTGAGTATATGTTGAATGGATTTAAAAAAATTGTGAAAAAGAAGGAATTAGATGAGAGTTGGAAGCACCCCATAACCCACAGAAGAATGGGATGGTTGAGAGGAAGAACCATAGTGGCGAGGGAGCAGCAAGAGAAATGTTGCATGACCAAGGCCTACCAATGCATTTGTGGGAAGAGTTAGGAAACACAATAGTATACTTGCAGAACCAGATTCCTCGTCGGATTCTAGGAATTATTACAATGAAGGAGGCTTTCTCGGGGATAAATCCTTATGTGTCTCACTTCACGATATTTGGAGAATTTTCTTACTTCCATGTCTCCAAGGAATCTAGGAGGAAGCTTGAGCCAACAGCTGAATTGGGGGTATTTTTGGGTTAGGCAGAAACTCCTCACAACTACCGTGTGTACCTTCCATCCCTCAAGATGAAAATTGTTAGAAGGGATGTGAAATTTGATGAGGAGAAAGAAATGAGATGTTATCCTAGGAGGGAGCTTCAATTGAAATTAGATCAGGAGCTTTTGGCTCCAAAGGAGGAACCTCAAGAAGGTTTGGAGCATCCACAAGTTGAGGAATAGAGAGTGGAGACAACCACTCAACAAAAAACATATAGAGAAGGGATAAAATGAACGTGATAAGCTGAGAGGCTATTGCATGATGCTAGAGAGAATGTGGGAGCACCCACTTCTCATCATAGGAAAAGAAGGTCACCAGATCAGTACACTAGCTACATGGATCTAATGACTGATTTAGTTGAGATTGATCCATCCCATTTCAAGGTGTTGGCAGTAATATTCCTATGTATTAATATGTTGTCCTTGATGGAAACTCTTTAGTAAAATATGGAGTATATGTCTTCAGTAGAAACTCGGGAGTCCATCAGAAGAAATGTGTAATGTCTAGCAGAATATTTGGCAATATTCATTTTGAAGATTCTGTACGTGGATTTTTAAAGGCAAAGTCGCGTATACACGCGGATAAGAACGATCCAAGTCGCATATGCCTTTTGGGCTCCAGAAAGATAATACCAGGGGGCATTACCATGGTATTATCCCACAGGATTTAGCACCATGTCATCTATTTGATTTTGTCCAAGGATACCATTAGCAACAGTGTGATTTTGACTCATGGTATTGGTAAAGGCTAAATCTATATAAGGAAAGAAGATCATTGTGCAAATGTGTGCATGTTTAAGGGCTATCAATAATACTTCTCTATGAAGTATATCTGCATAGGATGAACTCTGTTTTATTGATAAATATGAATTTATGATGCACCCTTGGATAGATTGATGGATCAAGATCTCTAGACCTGAAATGACTATTTTATTGCATGATCCATTGAAGAGATGATTAGATCTGAGACCTGAAGCATGTTTGCTGAATTGGAGTGAAGAAATCTAGGTAAGATCTATAGATCTGAAAACAGTCTGCTAAATTAATATCTACAGATATATATACTAGTTCATCTTAGAAAAGCACGTATATATGCGGGTTTGCTTCAGAAAAGGTGTGTATGGAAGTTAGGGTTTTCTGAAGCTCTTTGTAGAGGTTTTATGTTATTTCTTTTATCTTTTAGATGTATGTTAATAAATTCTTCATATAGAACTGGGTTGCTTGATTGCTGAATATGATGCTAAGTTGATTATGTACAAATCTGATCAATGAATGAGAAAATATGTGTTATGATGACTGACTGATTAAGGGTTATACAGTTATGAAAATATATATATATATATATATATATATATATATATATATATATATATATATATATATATATATATATATATATATATCTACCTCAATGATTCAGATCTAGATCTGAGACTAAACATTTTCTGAAAAACAGTATTCAGAGATATATACGCAGGTTGGTGTTAAGGAAAGCATGTATACACGTGGGTTTAGTGAAGTAAAGTAGCATATGCTTTTTGAGATAATGAACGTTCAGGGTTGAATTTGATTCTGCATACTGATTTTGAAATCTAGTTGTTACAGCGTTATGATTACAGTGATCTCACTGTTTGGTTTGATGTATTGGGTGAAGTTTTGCTGATATTTGTGAAGGGTTGTGTTGAAGCTGTGTGATCCAGTATGAAAATTGATGAAATGTGGTCTGCAGTGATTCTGAGGGAAGTAGAAGCTTCCTGCTAGTTGAAGTTGGTGTTCCGATCAGGGGGTTCAAGCTCCCTTTCAGTAGTGGCTGGTAAACAAGATCAGGGGGTTGTAGCTCCCTTCCAGTTGCAGCTGTAAAATGAGAGAAGGTTGCAACCTTCTGTAGGTAGATGCTTGTGTATTGATATGATTCTGCATCAGTACAATATTTTTAGCAGTTTTCCATATAATAAATATTGAATACAGAGACAACAACAATGGTGGTTTTATCCTGAATTGGGTTTCCACCTTAAATATTGGTGTTCATGTGTGTTGCTTTATTCTGCTGTTATTGCACATATTTACTGATTAACTAACTGATGCATGACTGATAAACTAAGTTAAATATTGTTTCTGAAAAGTTTTTCTAACAATAAAATTATATCAGTATACGCTAGTTTCTTTTGGTATACGTGCATGTATACGCGAGTTTGATTCATCAAAGCCATGTATGAAATTCAGTAAAGAAAAAGGTAAAATTATCAGTAAGCTCTAAATACTGATTCACCCCCCCCCCCTCAGTATTTTTCCCAACAATTGGTATCAGAGCAGGTCCTTCTGGAGAAGCTTAATCGCTAGAAGGAAGATCAACCAAGATGATAAATCAAGATGTGACATCATCTATCAGGCCTCTTTTCAACATAAACAACTTAATCTTTCTGAATACAAGGACAAGATCCTATCTTCAGTCTCTTGGAGCAGATATATGGGTTATAGTTGAAGGAGGTTATCAATATCCAACTTTCGTTCCAACAGATGCAACATCAAGAAAGAACTATGAAACCAATGCAAAGGCAGTCATTGCATTATTGGGAAGTTTGACTGAATCAAAAATTTTCAAAGTCATGAAGTTAAATACAAAAAAGGAGATATGGGACAAAATCATTCTAAGATATGAAGGTGATGCCAAGGTAAAAAGCCTCTAAACTCCAAACTCTCAGAATTAAATATGAAAAACTCAGAATGCACAATGAAGAAAGCATTTCCAATTTATTTTTATATCTAGATTATATTTTAAATCATATGAGAAATCTAGGTGAAACTATATATCTAACACTACTCTGGTAGAAAAGGTTTTAAGATCTCTAACTCCCAAATTTGAGTCAAAAGTGTCTGTTATTGAAGAGAAACAAGATCGAAAAACTCTTATTGTTGTTCAACTTCATGGGATTCTGACTGCTTGTGAAATTAGAAAAGGAGGTCCATCTGAAGTCAAAGAAATTGTCTTTAGAGCTGCTGCAAAAGTAAAGGAGGTAGAAGAACAAGAAGGATCAAGGTATGCTTCAGAAGAAGATGAGATAAATTTTGTAAAGAAGCTACAACTTGGCACTAGAAGGTTTAGAGGTAAGCTTCCCTTTAATTTTCTTGCTTGTGGAAGAGTTGGTCATTATGCTGCTAAATGTCCCCATAAAGATAGTCATGAAAAGGGAAAGGAAGTGGCTAAAGGAAATAAGAAATAGTTTATCAATATAAAAAGCTATTATACTCGTGAAGATAGTGATGGTCTATCAAATAGTGAAGAAGGAGAATCTGATCAAGATATTAGACTACTCATGGCTTTTGAAAAGGACTCTAGTGATACTTTTATGGATGCATTAGAAGAAAATGACTTTCTTGAAGAAATAAATCATCTCAAAATATGTTTGGAAGAATTTTTTTTTTCCATAGATACTCTAAAAGATCAGCTTATATAAAAGGAGAAGCACAATGAGAAATTAGAATGTGAAATAGTAATTCTAAGAAAAGAAATTGAGAAAGTGAAAACGTTAAATCTTAGATTTTCTAAAGGATCTGAAACCTTAGATGAAATTATCAATGTACAACGCTCTACTCTTATAAAGACAGGTCTTGGATATATTGGAGAATCATCTCAGTCTTCAGCACCAAGCTATCTAAATGCAGCTAAAGCCAGCCTGCAACATTCTGTCTCTTAGCAAAAGAACAAAGAAACTACACAGGTAAAGCATGATCAATTCAATACAAGGAAGAACAATAACAAAAATATCAATCAACAGGTAAACAAAAATAGAAGTTTTCATGATCGCAAAAATTTCTTCTTTAATGGTCAATGCTTCTCATTTCATAATTTTGGTCATAAGGCTGCTCAATGTGTTGCGTACAAAACCATCATAACCAGAGAAGCAAGAAAGCAAAGAAATGAGATTGGAATGAAGAAGAACACTTATAAAAACTTTTATCCTCTTCAAAATGAAATTGAATGTGCTTATTGCAATAAATTTGGTCATGAAGAATCTGAATGCAGGAGCAAACTTCAGCCAAAAGAGCATATACCTTCAACTTCCAAGGTTTGGAAAAAGAAGGACTTACAGGTTGAAAGTTGTGGCATAACGTTATTCGGAGAAGGGGAATAAAATCAATGGTAAATTGATAGTGGATGCTCAAAATACATGACAGGTGATAGAAATGAACACCTTTCATACAATGCTCTAGAGAAAGAAAATAATATTACTTTTGGAAATGACATTCCTGTTGTCATTAAAGGAAAAGGTTCTATTTTTATAAAAGAAAAGGTGAAAGCTAACAATCTTGTGTATGTGGATGGATTAAAGCACAACCTTTTAAGTGTGAGTCAAATTTGTGATCAAGGAAATGAAGTTGTCTTTAGTTCAAAAGAATGTGTAGTACATGAACTTGACACAGGAAAAACGATAATAAAAGGAACGAGAACACCAAGAAATATGTATGTATTGAAAGGTGGCCAAGAACAATTATACTTGGGTAAATCTTCAGAAAATTGGTTATGAAAGAGAAGGTTGGGACATCTGAGCTTCTCTCAAATAAGAAAATCCAGAAGATTCAAAGCAGTTCGTGATCTTCCCAGCATCACTCTACCTGAAAGTACCATATTCAAATCATGCCAATTTGGTAAGTAAATCAGGGTGCAATTCAATGCTAAAGAAGGATCAGCAAGTAAGCCTCTTGAACTTATACATACTGATCTATGTGTTCCTGTAAGGAAAAAGTCACCCCGTGGAGAACAATACTATATTTTATTTATCGATGATTTCTCTAGAATATGTTGGATAGGTTTACTGAAACATAAAGATGAAGCATTTGAAAAATTAAAGATCTTCAAAGCTTTGGTTGAAAATGAATTAGATCTAAAAATAAAATGTCTCAGATCTGATCGAGGAGGAGAATATATATCATATGAATTCTTTGATTTTTGTGAACATCATGGCATAAAAAGACATTTTTTTTGTAGCTGGAACCCCACAACAAAATGGCGTGGTAGAAAGGATGAATAGAACAGTTCAACAAATGGCTCATGCTATGCTTGATGAATCTGGAACTCTCGATACCTTTTGGGGAGAAGCAGCACATACTGCGGTAAATATTCTGAACAAGGCTCATGTTCGGGTGAATAGTGATAAAACTCCTTATGAACTTTGGTATGGCAATCTTCCCACCATAAAGCATTTTAGAGTTTTCGGAAGAAAATGTTTTATCAAGAACAATGATGTAAAACTTGGTAAATTTGAACCTAGAACAGATGAAGGAATATTTCTTAGTTACTCTTCTAGAAGTAAAGAATATAAATGTTACAATAAAATACTTAGGAATATTGTTGAATGTATTCATGTTGTAACTGACGAGTCTCTCTCAACTCCTAAAAAGGAAATAACAACAAAAAATGAAGATGATGATGATGTATATCTTCCTGCATCAAATAGAAACAATATAGAAGGTGAACCCAATGAAGCATCAGAAGAAGATCTATATGAAAAGGCTCCATCCAGGTACGTACAAAAGAATCATCCAAAATCTCAAATTTTTGGAGAAAAGGGATAAGGTGTCCAAACAAGAAGAAATATTGTAGGATATCCTAGCTATCTGGCATTTCTATCTACTATTGAACCACAAAATGTCAATCAAGCTAGTAAATATGAATGTTGGATTCAAGCCATGAATGAAGAACTTGATCAAATTAAAAAGAATCATACTTGGGAATTGGTTCCAAGACCACATGATAAAAATGTGATTGAAACAAAATGGATATTCAAAAACAAGTTAAATGAAAATGGAGATGTTATTAGAAACAAAGATATACTTGTTTGTAAAGGGTATGCTCAACAAGAAGGTATAGACTTTGAAGAAACATTTTCTCCTGTAGATAGACTTGAAGCCATAAGAATGTTTCTTACTTTTTCAAGTTTTCAACAAATCAAAGTTTATCAAATGGATGTTAAATCTGCCTTCCTCAATGGTGATCTAGAAGAAGAATTTTATATAGAACAACTAGAATTATTCATTATGGGAAATGATGAAAAACTTGTTTGAAAACTTAAAAAGGATTTGTATGGTATCAAACAAGCTCCTTGGGCATGGTACTATCGTCTTGAAAAATATCTTCATCAACAAGGTTTTACAAAGGGATCTACTGATAGTAACTTACATACAAAAATAGAGAATGATAAACTGTTGATTGTAGTTGTATATGTTGATGACATCATTTTTGGAAGTAATGAAGAGTCCATGAGTCAGAAATTTTCTTATGTTATGCAACAAGAAATTGAAATGTCTTTACTTGGGGAACTAACATTCTTTCTTGCCTTACAAGTGAAACAAGCAACATATGGCATATTTTTATCACAAGCAAAATATCTTAAGAAAATTCTGAAGAAGTATGGTATGGAATACTGCAAACTTGTGAGTACGCCAATGGTAATTGGATGTAACCTCAGTTCTCATGATGATTCTCCCATGATAAATCAACCAGAATATAGATCCATGATTGGAAGTCTACTTTATCTAACCGGGACAAGACCAGGTATCATGCATGCAGTTGGGATTTTCAGATGATTCCAAGTTAATAAAAAAGAGTCTCATCTCTCAGGCTGTAAAAATAATATTCAAATATCTACAAGGGAATCAAGACTTTGGTTTATGGTATCCAAATAATGTTGATCTCACTCTTCATGCTTACACAGATGCAGATTGGGCTGGAAATGTTGATGATCGAAAAATAACTAGTGGAGGTGCATTCTATATGGGGCCTCGATTAGTATATTGGTTCAGCAAGAAACAAAGTTCTATTGCCTTATCTACAACAGAAGCAGAATATGTGGCTGTCGCATCTTGTTGCACATAACTTCTTTGGATGATGTAGATTCTACAAGACATCCAAATCAAATGTTCACCTCCCATCTCCATTTTATGTGATAATACAAGTGTTATTAGTATCTCAAAGAATCATGTTATGCATTCCAAAACTAAGCACATTCCTATCAAGTATCACTTCCTACGTGAACAAGTACTTGAAAAAAAGGTTAAATTGGAGTATGTTCCCTCAAAAGAACAAGTTGCTGATTTATTTACTATACCTCTTCCCAAGGAAGCATTCAAATATCTCAAACAGAAGTTGGGACTTGTCTTTGCCTCTCTGATCAAATCTGCTTAATTTCAGAAGTTAAATTGGATACACTAGTTTCATAAAGACTAATCACATATATACGTGAGTTTCTGTGCATAGAACTGTGTATGGGTTTTGTTGACAAAATTTCTTTGGGTCAGCGGTCAGAACAGTTGTGGTGTTTTTGGGTAATCTATGTTGTTGTTCCAAAATTCATATTTCTATATCATTCTCTGATGAAGATGCTTTGATGAATTGGTTATTGAAGGTGTTCAGGATGCATCATATTAGGGGGAGCATCTGTCTTACTGAAAAGGATGCATTGTTGGCATTCTGATTGGTTTATGAAATATGTTCTCTCTCTTGAGATCTTTTGGTCCTGTTAATGACATATCATGTTTGTAATTTGATGAAAAAAAAAAAGATGTTGACACTCATGATGTAATTTTCTCTAATCAATCATGTAAGGACGTGTTCTATTTTGTAAACCCACTTGGTTGGGTAGTTGAGTCAAATATGTAATTCCACTTGGTTAGATCATTGATATAAGTATGAGTCCTTGGTGATAGGTAAGGTCATACTTGGTTGAATTATAGAGTCATTTACTTCATTGAAAATATCTAAAGATTTGACATACTCTCAGGGGGAGCATGGTCAAAATAGTTCCCTTTGATATTTATGTCAAAGGGGGAGAAAATTTTGGGCATTTTAAGTATTTGAATAATGGTTTAATGTATCTTTCTATTGTGATGATCAAACACCATCGTGGTTGCCATCAAGTCCAAAGGGCAATATTGTTGGCAATATGATAACTATGTCTTAATATGTTGTCCTTGATGGCAACTCTCTAGTAAAATATGGAGTGTATGTATTCGATAGAAACTTAGGAGTCCATCAGAAGAAATGTGTAATGTCCAGTAGAATATTTGAAAATATTAATTTTGAATATTCCATACGCGGATTTGTAAAGGCGAAGTCATGTATACATGTGGATAAGAATGATCCAAGTCGCGTATGCCTTTTGTGCTCCAAAAATAATACTAGGGGGCATTACCATGGTATTAGCCCACAGGATTGAGTGCCATGTCGTCTATTTGAGTTTGTCCAAGGATACCATTAGAAACGATGTGGTTTTGACTCATGGTATTGGTAAAGGCTAAATCTATATAAGGAAAAGAAGATCATAGTGCAAAGGTGTGCATGTGTAATGGTTATCACTAATACTTCTCTCTGAAGTATATCTGCATAGGATGAACTCTGTTTTATTGATAAATATGAATTTATGATGCACCCTTGGATAGATTGATAGATCAAGAGCTCTAGACCTGAAATGAATGTGTTCTTGCATGATCTATTGAAGAGATGATTAGGTCTGAGACCTGGCGCATGTTTGCTGAAGTGGAGTGAAGAAATATGGGTAAGACCTATAGATCTAAAAACAGTCTATTGAATTAATATTTACAGATCTATACACTAGTTCGTCTCAGTAAAAGCGCGTATATACATGGGTTTGCTTCAGAAAATGCGCGTATGGAAGTTAGGGTTTTCTGAAGCTCTTTGCAGAGGTTTTCTATTATTGTTGCTATCTTTCTGATGTTTGTTAATGAAGTCTTCATATAGAACTGGGTTTCTTGATTTCTGAATATGATTCTAAGTTGATTATGTACAAATTTTATCAATGAATGAGAAAATATGTGTTATGATGACTGACTGATTAAGGGTTCTGCAATTCCGAAAAAAAATATATCTGATTGAATGACTCAGATATGGATCTAAGACTAAACATATTATGAAAAATAGTATTCACAGATCTATATGCAGGTTGGTGTTAAGGGAAGCATGTATACACGCGGGTTCAGTGAAGCAAAGTAGCATATTATTTTTGAGATAATGAGTGTTCAAGGTTGAATTTGATTCTGCATAATGATTCTAAAATCTAGTTTTTATATTGTTCTGATTACAGTGATCTCACTATTCATTTTGATGTATTAGGTGAAGTTTTTTAATCTTTGTGAAGGGTTTTGTTGAAGCTGTGTGATCCAGTATGAAAATTGATGAAACATGTTCTACAGTGACTTTGAGGGAATTAGAAGCTTCTTGCCAGTCGAAGTTGGTGTTCTGATAAGGGGATTGAAGCTCCCTTCCAGTAGTGGCTGGTAAATGAGAACAGGGGGTTGTAGCTCCCTTCCAGTTGCAGCTGGAAAATGAGAGAAGGTTGTAGCCTTCTATAGTTATATGCCTATGTACTGATATGAATCTGCATCAATACAATATTTTAAGCAGTTTTCCATATAATAAATATTGAAGACAGAGATGATGACAATGGTGATTTTCTCCTAAATTGGGTTTCCACCTTAAATATTGTTGTTCATGTGTGTTTCTTTATTCTGCTGTTACTGCACATATTTAATGATTAACTAACAGATGCATGACTGATAAACTGAGTTAAATATTGTTTCTGAAAAGTTTTTCTAACAGTAAAATTATATCAATATACGCTAGTTTCTTTTGGTATATGTGTGTGTATACGTGAGTTGGGTTCATCAAAGCCACGTATGAAATTCAGTAAAGAAAAAGGTAAAATTATCAGTAAGCTCTAAATACTGATTCACCTCCCCCCCCCCCCCCCCTTCTCAGTATTTTTCCCAACAAAAGGAAGTAGTAGAGAAACCTGTGTGGGTTGATGTAATGGTAGAGGAATATGATTCCATTGTAGAGAACATTGTTTAGGAAGTGGTCCCAAGGCCAGTAGATATATCATTGGTGGGTTCGAGATGGTTTTACATGCATTATATGGAAGCATAGAGAAGTATAAGGCCATATTTTTGGCCAAGGAATTCTCTTAAGTTGAGGGAATAGGCTATGAGGAAACCTTTGCACCAATTTCAAGGTATTCATCCATTAGATATATATTTTCTTTGTCAACAAAAATGGGGTGGTATATCCACCAGATGGATGTGAAGATAACATTCCTCAATGGAGTTATTTAGGAATAGGTGTACATTGAGGAACCATAAGGTTTTGAGACTTTTATCGAGAGTCACATGTGTGTAGACTCAATCGAGCATTGTATGGCCTCAAGCAAGCACCCCATGCTTAGTACACCGGGATCGATAGTTATATCACTAGTTTTTGCTTCACCAAAAGTGAAGCACAAGCAAACCTTTAGCATATTATGGTAGAAGGTAAATTGTTGATTATTGTCTTATATGTTGATGAATTAATTTTAATGGGTGATGATAATTTGATCAGATCTTGCAAGGAGGATATAGCAAGAGAATTTTAAATGAACGACATGGTACTCATGCACTACTTCCTTGGGTTGGAAGTATGGAAAGGATATGGGGAACTGTTTGTATCTCAAGGAAAGTATGCTAATTATATACCAAAGAATTTTCACATGGAGAGTAGCAAACACATGGAGACACCTCTAGCCACTAGTTGGAGAAAAGAGGATGCCACTTCAGGTGAAATAATGGAAGATACCATCCATCGGAAGCTTGTGGGTTCACTAATTTATTTGGTGAACACTCGACCATATATGTGCTATGGAGTCAACCAACTTATTCAATCCATGGTTATGCCTACCAAATGTTTTTGGAGGGAAACTGTTACACAGTAATTTGTCACCGTCCCTACCATTTCCCGTCCCGCACAATGGAGGACCCATTTTGTGACCTGTGAACATTGTCATGCCTTGAAAACATCATCAATGCATTCCTCTAAGCATGAGCTTCAATTTCCCTAAAGACATCTCCTTGCAAAAAATCATGAAAACATCTCCTTTTGCATTGGCGCGGGTAGACAGTTCATCACTCGCGCCAATGGGGAAAATCCTACAAAGAGGCCGCGCCAACTGGCGCTCTGTCCTAGAGCAGTAGTCGCGCCAACCAATTTAAGGAGTGTTTTTTAAATAAAGATGGCGGAAGTTGTGTTTCAACAAACTCAGAAACCATTGCCTATCTTGAGTTGGGAGGTTTGGCTGCGGGAGTTCCATGGAAGGGAAGTGGTTTGCCACCTCCCATGGAACCTTCCTTGTTGATAGGGCCAATCCCACAATAATAGGGATCCAAACTCCCTCCTTTCCCATCTATAAAAGCCTGCTCAATTCCATAGCAAGCTAGTCTTGAAGTGCCTAAGCTTTGAATCTCCAAATTCCCAAGAGCCTTTGTGCTGTAAGAGCCCTCTTTCTTCCCTTAAGGCCGACTCAAGTAAGGAGACTATCGTCGAGAGACTCTGGAGAGGTTTTCCTTTTCCCTGGCGAGCTTTGCGAGACGTGAACGACTGGAGACCCATCCGAAGGGGAACACGACGTCAAAACATTGGTTGTAATCTTTCTTCGATTGTTATTTAATGAATGATTACGATTATGGTTCCACTCTGTTTTCGATTATGTTAATATGAGTAATATATTTTCTGACTGATATTTAGTTGCGCATACTGGATTTTATGCTTGTATCTGTTTGTTTCTTGCATGTGCAGGTGTCCCCATCGGAGTCGCCAATTTGTTGAGGTAAATCCCCTCTGCAGACAGAGGCGATCCCTACTAGCCCAGCAGGGGTCTAGCAACAATCACGAAATGTAAAGCAGAACGTTCCCTTTCACTGGGACGAAATTGCTCAGGAATCCTTTGAGAAGCTGAAAATGTTGCTTGTCAATGCTCCGTTGCTTCCTCCTCCGGACTACCACCGCGACTTCACTTTGTATCTAGCCGCCGCATTTAGAACCATAGCCATGGTTTTGGTGCAGGATGACGATCACGGTGATGAACATGTGGTTTATTACCTGTCACGAAACCTCCTCGACCCGGAAACGCATTATGCACATGTCGAGAAGTTGGCATTAGCAGCAGTACACGCTGTACAACGCTTTCGCCATTACATCCTTTTGTGCACGATAACAGTGGTTTCAGACAGCAACCCTATGACGTATATTCTTTCTAGACAATTACTGGGGGGCAAGTACTCCAAATGGATTGTGATCCTGCAGGAGTTTGACTTGGAGTTCACTACTGCTAAGTCAACTAAATCACTGGTCTTCGCGGATTTGATATGTTCTCTCCCTACAGACTCTGCTCCCTCACACTCTGAAGACCATATCTACATGAATGACGCTTTCCCTCACTTGATGCACTAGTGATCCTTGATAGAAGTGACATAATAGTGTATCTTCAGACCGCGACATTTCGATCTGAGTTGGATAAAGCTTCCCGCCGTCGGATTCGGCACCAGTCCCAACCCTACCGTATAGTAGGAGATACCTTATATCGCATTGGAGTAGATTCGGTGCTCCGGCGATGCCTCGCCTTGGAAGAGGCTGAAAAGGTCCTGAATGACTGCCACAGTGGTGCCTATAGTGGACATATGTAAGATTCTGCGGGCAGGTTATTTCTGGCCTTCCATATTCAAGGACTGTATCACTGCAGTTCGTAAATGTCCTCCATGCCAGATTTTTCAGCGCAAGATGCGCACGCCGCCTTTGCCATTGCATCCCGTTATTACCGTCGGCCCTTTTGCGAAATGGGGCATGGATTTTATGACGTGTAACCCTCACTCGGCCGGGGGGCATGCGTAAATCATTGTCGCCATCGACTACTTCACTAAGTGGGCCGAGGCGATGCCTACACTAGCTGCTGACGGGAAAACGGCTGCTCAATTTATATTCAACCACGTTATTTCATGATTCGGGGTTCCTCAAGCCATCGTCACTGATCACGGTACTCATTTCCGAGATTACATGATGGCAGAGCTGACTTCAACGTTGGGCCTGCGTCACGACAGCTCAACACCATACTACCCTCAAGCGAATGGTCAGGTTGAAGCAGTGAACAAGGTTTTGGTCACTATGCTTCAGCGAATAGTTGGTATTCATAAATCCAATTGGCATCTCCAACTGTTCTCAGCTCTCTGGGCATACCGAACATCTGCTAAGAGTGCAACCGGATTCACACCATTTCAATTGGTGTACGGTCTGGAAGCAACTCTGCCGGTTGAATGCGAGATTCCTTCACTGAAATTAGCTGTGGAACTCTTACCGGATACTTCTGCTGAGGAAGAACGTCTTCTGTATCTGGAACGGTTAGATGAAACCCGTTGTCTGGCTGCTTTGGTCATCGAAGCACAAAAGAAGAGGGTCAAATCTCATTTTGATCAATCTGTTTCTCCCAGTTCCTTTATTGAAGGAGACCTCGTCCTCTTGTACGATCAAGCACATGATAAGCTTGGAGCCGGTAAGTTCCAGCCTATGTGGCATGGGCCCTATATAGTAAAACGCGTTTTGAAAAACGGGGCCTACGAGCTTATTGACTATGAAGGAGTTTCGCTGGCGCAGCCCAGAAATGGGCTGTACCTTAAAAATTACTATGCCTGAAGTAATTTCTTGGTGTGGTGTGTGTACATAGGTGTGTGATTTTCATTTGTGTGCATGTATAGTGTGGTGTGCTTTGTAAACATCTTTCTGCTGATCGGGTCTTCCTGGTTGTGCAGATGTCTATTCATCCATTTGTTGGTTTCGCGGATGGTGCCTCCCGCAGTACAGGTCATATGACTGGGTAATACGATCTAATGTGGTGAGTTGATTGACACAAGGTGTGTCTAGGACGATACAAGGAACAACATCGCGAATATAGGGGTATATTGGAATTATTAACGGCGGTAAACGTAGTATCGGCGGAGTGCTCGTATGTCCCAGATTAGCAACATATTACAAGCTGAACGGACACTATTGATGAGAACCGCAGTCATCTTCACGTGCGCCATTTTAGTATTAGATTAAGCAAATTTGACTACGTTGCCTTGTAAATAATGCCAGGCATTTGAATACATTAATAGATGCAGTAGAAAATTTGGTATTAGACAGACATTTGCGCAATTTATAAGTCATCATCACATGTAAAGAAAGACTCATCCAGAAATAGATATACATATATATATAGATATCGAAGTGTTTACATAGAGTGTGTCACATAAAATCAAAATATACATAATCGTCTTAAGTACATCCGGAGACGATATGTCTCTCAAAAAATAGGTGTGGTATAAATCCTAAGGGCTAATCCGCATGGTGCTCATGATAGCATGTGACTGCACGCACTAAGCGTCTCAGGATTCGGTGGATCCGACTTGGAACTCCCACCATATGACGCTAGTATGCCATCGGTACGTCCGCCAGCCGAGCATAGTCCGGGATCCCTCGGGAAATGCCCTCGAGATTCTGGATCATCTCCTCTCCTCCGGTGCCCTCTCCCTAAACATCAGGGGCGAGTTGGGTCCTCCGTGAGATTGGAGACATCCCAGCTGGTCTCTCAGGTCCCACATCTGCATGCATATATGATCGTGTTAGGACGAATGTGTATTAACAAAAAAACATAAAACATAAAAAATCAAAATATGAGGTCTTACCCAACTCCTCATCCCAGTTGTCTCCTTCTGGCAGTGGGAGATCTGGGTCTCCGGTGAAGTCAGTTCCTGCATAGGGCCAGTCTTCCACGACAATCAGCTGGCGCCGTAACCACCTAAAGAACTCTGGCCTCCAGGACATCTGTTGGCCGCCTCCAGCTCTGGGCATTAATGCTGCCTAGCGAGCCATTCTTGGCTCTCGTGGTACCGGATCTGCTACTGAGGCCCCTTGGCCCTGGAAGATTGGTAAGCATTCCAGAATGAACGATACCAGGATGGAACCATAACCAAACTGTTTCAGTTTTCCCTGTTTTCATTTTGTGAGCTGCCTTTTCATGTTGATTGTTACTGCTGCTGCCCAGTTAAATAGTAAGGGACCCATGCATTCTGAGGCCAGCAGGAGTTGGGCCTTTGTGGCCTCGTGTGGTGCCTGCGACCCTGCCGCCCGCGTGATGGTATGTAGGACAACTCTCAATGCCAGATCAGGGATAGTGTGGATATCCACCTTCTTGCTTCCTGATCCCATTTGTGCTCCTCGGCACACTCGTGCCATCACTTCTTCCATCTTTTCCCCAGATGGTCTGCTTCCGGTCAATACAGGGATCGGACCTCTGCGGGACAATCCGGTGATAAAATAAACATCAGAAACCTCCAGCTCTAATACCTGATCTCGTAGCCTGAACACTTGTTCTTGTTCATCCCAGATACTGATCAAATACTGGAGGAGCTCGGGCTGAGCTCGTAGAAAGGGTGTGAGGAAGAATTTTTTCAGCCCACAGTTTCTAAGGGCATTCATGCAAGCTTGAATTTGAATGGCTTGTTCGTCCTCTTCTCCATGCTCTCGTTCTTTCCATTCAATCGCCATTTTGCTTGATTACCTGCATTCATATGGTCATAAGCCCTTGGTTAGATCTCTGATAGGTCTCAAATTCCATGAAATTTGGTTTAAATATTGATTTTTTAGGCGCATTTTTAGGTTCGGCCGCTGGCGTGGCTGTTTTGTGAACAGTTGCGCCACGTGGCGCGAGCCCTTTGTATAAAAGAGCCCATTGGCACGGGTCCGTGCCCGATACTCGCGCCAATGAGCGCGGCCCTAAAATTTCAAATGTGGCCCTAGAGAACTGATTTACAGGGTAAAGCTATTAAAAAATGAATGAAAATGTAGAGCAAGGGAGCGCCTCTTACCTGTAGCAGACGAGAAACTGAATGGTCAGCCGGATTTGTCGCAATCGCCGTCAGAAGTTTCTGCTCCAAATGGACCACTGTTGCTTTTTACCGAGGTAAATAGTAAATGTAATTTTATTTTTACCATTTTGACATATTTATAGCTTTTTCGACGTTAAATGAGTTTTAAAAGTTATTTTTATCGAATATTTGAATATGTTATGTCGAAAATGGGTTTTACGCTTGCTTGGTATGTACAGCAACAGGTTTTTGCGACTTTAAACGATGGAAACGAGTTGTATTTTATACTTTTTCGGACTCGGTAAATACACTAAAAAGTCACTCTGGAGTCATCTTTCAGCTCTTTTCTGACTCTCTAAACATGAAAAGATTACCGAGGCCCTTGTCGTTTCGATCTCGTTAAAATGGACACGAATCGACATTCACCCAGTATAAGTTTAACCCTTTTTCGGGCTGGGCTGGATCGATTACGAAAAAGGAATACCCTAGCCTATCGCGACTAGGAGGTTTTCCCGGATATTGTTTTCTGCCTTTTCGGATCTGGGGAACTATTTACGAAAAGGGACCTGTGGAGTTTTCTTTTCCGCTGTCTTTTCAAACTCTCTAAACATGAAAGATGAGTTCTCCCGTTATCGGACTGCTAAACACGTGACATCGGATTCGGTCGGACAGCGTTCTCCGAGTTTCTCCTTCCCAGGACTCGTTAAATGCACTAGGATGGATTCGCCCGAAGGGCGGACTTATATCACAAGCATATGCTATCCCCTTCAAGCTTGTTATCAAAAATAATTGGGGTACTCGCCAGAAATGGTGGGGAAAAAATGGAACCATCGTCGTTGTCATCGGCAGTATGTCGCTCTTGAACATGGCACTTGTCTGCATTCGTGTCGGGTTGGGGACATCTCATCTTGTTTCTTCACTTTGCCTCCGTGGGTTTGGATAATCCCTTTTGACCTCTCATCTGCTCATTGCCTCGTCATCATGACCTCTGATCCGTTGATGTCAAATACTGCCAAGTCCACTATCGTGCCGTTTATATGTTCAAGAGAAGTTGGCCTCTGCAAATATCAACCTTCCTCTGATTCTCATACGATCCTGATTCACAACAAAAACATCATGTTCCTCTGTCTCGTGTCGATGATGTGGGAAACATCATGGCCCACCTTCGATCAAGGTCACTTCCTGTCGACTTCAGCTCATTATCCGGGAGAGATTGAGCCAAGGAACTCTTGCGCCTCTGAGCTGCGCACCTCAATGTTCATGGGTTAAGTCGCGATCGATGGGAGTGTTCATCATTAGCCTCAATCGAGTGATTCTGCAGTGTTAAACGTCAACTCCTACGACTGACCATGTGACAGTTGTACTGTAGTACCTTGAGGACCATTGTCGTGTGGTGGTTTCTCTCGTGTTTTTAACAGCTCTCATCATTGGTGGTAATCGAGACGATGTTCTTTTGCATATTCGACTTCAGCTCACATATTACATGCTTGAACTTTGCCTGCTCTTTGTTTGGAGTGGAATGGAGGCATAAGACCACAGATTGTATCTGGCTGTAATCAGTGATTGTGGATTATGTCATTATGTACATGACTCCTTTGATTGGTCATTTGAGTATCCTGAGTCTATTTGTTTGATCCTCGCTGGATGGCTGCGCCCATACCGTGGATCCGGATTATAGTATACTCTGTTTCAGATGGTTGCGCCCATACCACACATACTTCATGTACTTGAGATATCAGTTGTATTTTTCTGTGCAGGTTTTCCGACGGCGGGCCTTCAATTGAACATGTTCTTGTAAAGCATTTCACCTCTCTCTCTCTCTCGGGCCTCATACTTTAGGGGGCATCTGTTACACAGTAATTTGTCACCGTCCCTACCATTCCCCGTCCCGCACAATGGAGGACCCATTTTGTGACCTGTGAACATTGTCGAGCCTTGAAAACA